>VZTF01000256.1:344358-624194 GCA_013397755.1 Cnemophilus loriae
CCCGGGTCCTCGCTAGTTGTTCTGAAACCTTCGCTCCAAGGGCTCGGCGTGCTGCGGGGCTCCCGCACCGCGGCGGGGCTGACGCGGAGTGCGGAGCCGTCCGGCGAGGAAGGGGTCTGGAGGGGGCGGCCGCCGGGCTGCGGGCTTTGATCGGGGCTTGAGGTAGCGCTGAGCTCCCGCAGTGAGGGTGCGTGGATACCCGCAGCACGCTGCTCACGGGGACGGGGCGAGCCCCGGCGAGGGCGGAGGGACGTCTCGGCAGGGTCAAGATACCTGGTGGCTGCGGCCCGGCGCCTGCCGAGCGAGGCCCGCTGCGGGGCTCCGGGGTTTGGCTGCGCCTCAAACGCGTGCGAGCGAGGGGCTGCTGCAAGCCCTTATTTCCTATAGGGAAAGCGGAGAGATGTCCTTGCGTCTCCTCTAAGGAGGGATGTACACTGTGAGAGCATTTTAACTCGCTTTTATTTCGGCCCTAAGGGCGAGGAGGGTGCAGGGAGGAGATTTTTGGCTTACGCAAGCGGATCGACCGCTGTATCACTGTTGTAGGCGCGGATGCTGTTTGCTTTTGCTGCTTGCTGGACTGTGAAGTCTGACTCCAACTTTTAGTCCTCTCCTTTTTTCCCTTTTTTACTTCCCTCCACAGTCCAATTCCACTCACCCTTTGCTAGTCCTTCTCTAACATATGTCCAAGTTTATCTCTAAATCAAAGAGTGAGCTTTTCTACCAAAACAGCATATGAATAGGCCATATGGCTGTTGGCTAACTGATTGTGCTTCCCCAGTATATTTTTAATACGTACTTTATGTAATGCAGGCATGCAGTCACAAGCAATGACCGTGGGCAGACCCATCCAAGTGCTGTCTTCATTAGACTTAGAAATATAGTGGTTTTGCTCAGAAATCCTTACAAGTCACTCGAAAGTTCAGCTGCAGAAAGGATGTGTGTCTGGATTCCTATGTGTTTCAGAGTTTGCAGCTGCCCTGACTTCACTTTCCATGGGAAGAACTGACTGTCACTGTTTTTTTGAAGCCATTTCTAACAAATTCTTTTCAAGTTCTCTACCTTACATTGCTGATGTGATTTTTTTTTTAACTGGACTATCAGTCTTTTTCTAATTACTTACCAAAACTAGAAATGAGCCAACAGGTGACATGTATTTTGCATATATTCTGTTTTAAAAGGACTTCTGTGCCTAGATTTATCCTGAGTTTGCTTTGTAGTTTCATTTCATGCTGCTGTGTTGAACTTTTACTCATCAGGACATTTGCAGACAGAAGGATCTGCTTGCATGAGTTCTTGAGTATTTTGAATTTAAATTGTTTTGTGCTGTCAAAGTTCATTCAAAACTTCCTTGTGTGTGAAATGTCAGAGTTGAACTTCTGCGAAGCTGTTTGTTGTCTGTTGAGATTCTTTTAGGTCTCTGAGTTATCACAGGGGCCGCTTTCCAGGCGTTCACAAACAGGGACAACCTCAAAGCACATCGGGGATCTGCTGCAGGTCTCCGTGGTCCATCCATGAGCGAGCAGATGTGTGTGCCCAGGGAGGGCCATGCAGATGGGTTTGGCTGCAGCCTGCTATGCAAGCGGAACACCTGTGTCTGGATCCGGCTTCACAGGAAGGTCAACATCCCATCTGTGATGGTGAAATTACCTACTGGTCGACCTATTGCCTCTGTTGAAAAAACAAAGCTCTGCGTGTGTGTTTTGGTGTGTGGCTGGCTTGTTTCTTTCCTTGCCTCCTGTGGCTACACACGTGGACTTTCAGGGCTGATCCTAGGGAAGGCTTCAACATCACCACAAGGGTTTTGCAGGGAGATGTTTGTTACAAGTGGCTCGCTTTATTGACAGATGGTCTGCTGCACTTAACTAATTTTCTTTGGGTAAAAGGCTTAATTATCAGGGTGAAGAGTTTTTTTTTTATTCTGCCATTCATAAACGTATAGATGGCAAAGTGAGTACAGTGCTCAGGGGATATACTAACTTACACCAGTTAGAATTTTTCAGTCATAGCTATTCGAGTATCTTAATAGTGCTAACAAGCTCTTCAGTGATTCCTGAGGTGAGAGGGGCCCTCTTGTGGAGAATACCACATGGAGAAGCTTCTGAGGCACCTCATTTTATGGCTGCCCATCCATAAACATAGGCATGCCTCTGCCTGTGAGAGCTCCCCACGAGTGCTCTGGGATGCCTTGGCCAGCTCTGTGCACAGGTAAGCTCTGGGATACCAGAGAGAGCAATGTGTTTGTAATGTTGCAAAGAAGCTTTAATGCCGTGTTTTCGTGTACTGTTGTAGTCAGTGCTCTCTTCTAAGTAAGCTTAGTATTACTCTGTACTTCTTGCAGCAAAACAAATCTGCACTTTAAATTATGTCAGTGTCAGGTGACTTGTGAAAGCCAAACACTTGAGGTGTTCGTTCTTTAACTGCTGATGGGACTTTATATCTGTTGCTTGCTTATCCTGGTATTTTCTCCATCTGAGGATAAATCAAATTTCATCTTACTATGTTTAATTTTTTTTCCTAACAAATAGAGAAATTATTAGGGAAAACACGAAAGTACAGAAAGTATGCAGTGGGTGGGAGCTGGAGGCGTGCTCTGGTTCCCATGGCTCTTTCCCAGCGGTGCCAGCGTGTTTTGCTGGGGAGGATTTACACGACGGTGTTGTGACACACGGGTTTTGTCTCTCTGGCCAGCTCAGGTGATCCATGTTCTTTCCAAGAGGAGCTGCCGGGTGCAGGGCGCCGCTGTTCCCGTGTCGCTGTGGCCAGAGGAGCGGATGGACCATGCCCGTGCCCAGCCACCGGCACCGGGGGGACATCGCGGTGCTCCAGCACAGGCTGCGGTACCGCCCGAGGGTCAGCCCGGCCCCGGCTCCTTGCGCTCGAACCCTGACCAGCGCCTGTGGGAGCGGCAGGTGTCGTGGGGAAGCGGGGACCTGCAGCCGAACGCACACTGCCGCGAGGGTGTGTGCTCACAAATGCTGCAGGTGTTGGAGCTTGTGTGTGGTGGGCGTGCTGCAGTTTCCATCCGTGATTATCTAAACGTTAGTACATTGCGAATCCTTTCTATCTTTTAATACAAAAATTGTGGATCTGCAGTTCTTCTATTGCCACCCCCCCCGTGTGATTAAAACCTATTCAAACTTTGAAATTGTGTTTCAGAGCTTATGATTATATCTTTGGTCCCACATTAACGATTTTTGAGGCAGTACTGAATGCACAGAGACTCGAATTTATCAGTGCCTTGTAGAATGAAAATGATATAACTAAATTAAATTTAAGTTAAAATCCTCGTAGAAGCCATCCCTCAGCTTTAGAAAGCTGTTCAAGTACTGTGTCTTGGTATCTTATTGGTCAAGTAATGTCTGTGCACGGACTACACACTGGAAAAGTTTGAACAAGCCTTTTTATGTGCTTATTGTGTAATGGGAGTCAGGCTGTCTTTCTCCACCCACCTATGCCCAGCATTACTAGTGTAAAACAAAAGAAAAAGGAGATGTGTATGTGAAACAAACCACAAGAAACACAAACTCAACAACAAAAATCCAACCCTGTCCAAAAAAAAATCTGCCCCCCCCCCAAAAAAAATTCAAAAACAAAGTAACCCCCCACGCACAGACGCACAGAACCCACAAAGCCAAACCCTGCCAAAAAAAAAAAAAAAATCGGAGTTTATGAAGAATCAGGCCTATTAAGTGATGGTCAAACAGCTGGCTTTTGTGGTACTTCCAGTACAGAAAGAGAACTATTACTAACTTAGTTAAAGTAATACGCATTGCTGTTTTCCTTGGGCTTAATTTTGAAAAGAGATGTACTTGTGTATGTGCTGTTTCGAACTGCAAAAAGTTGTAAATTTACAGTACTCTGAGATGGCTAATACTTTATTTGCATGATTTATTATTATCCCGGATAAACAAATTTAATGCTTTAGAGCTGAAAACTGTTTGTAGTGTTAAAGGTAATTAAATGATCAGAGCAATAATTGCCTCAATTATGTAAATACTGTATAACCTTGCAACAACATACTTTCTTTTCCACTTGAAAAAAGTATGCGTAAGTCTACATCCACAATACAAACCACAGTGTGCTGCTGCTGTTGTTGTGGTAACTCTCTTTGTATATCTATCCTTCCTTCAGGAAGGGGATCCCCTCTATGTGACTTCTATTAAAGAAATGCAGTGGCCTGCCAGCAGCTATGGCAGAACAGGCTATGTGTATATTATATTCTTTTTTTACTTTACGTATGCTTGAGAAATGGTGTATTTGTGAAACTGGTTCAGGTGTGATGCTGCAGCTCTCCCTTACTGTTGGTTCTGGAGTCGTGCTCTATTTGCTTTCATGAAAACAAGCAGAAGGTATATTTATACCCGTCTCCCTGGCTTTAGAGAGAAAGCTTGAAAATATGTATTCTAGGAGATCTGTCAGAGTTCAAGGGAAACAACCATAGGTTATCTCCTAAGATGACATGCAGGGCTAGGCTGCCTCGCTGTTCAAATAAATGGAGTTAGAAACCCTGACTCTTGTTGACAATGAGATTCTTCAGAGAGGTGATGGAATGATTTGTGCTCCAGGAGGAGAGTCATTGTGAGACTAGTGAGGGGAGAAATAAAGTACTGATGTCTCCAAATATTCCTCATCTGTCTATCTGAAACTGTGTTCTCCCTTATCCAAAAGTCCAGACGTCTTGGTCATCCTCTAAGAAACATGTTGGGAACTAAGATATCAGGAAAGCACTGGTAATTAACACAGTTCACAGAATTCCATCCATCAGATACTGTCAGTAATACAACAATGGAAAAAAATTTTAATTTGGTCTTGGCATATTGCCTTTTCTTTCATGTCCGCATTTCTGTGAAAAAGCTTGGAGCCTTTTTTTTGAAGTGTCCGTTTCTACTGAAAAGCTTAATATGTACATAAGTGCTTTCAATTTTGAGTGCTATACAAATGCTTGGTTCTCTTGACACATATAAAAACCAGGTATTTTAAAAAATAAACTTTTTTTTTTTTTCAGACAGAAGCAGTGGCAACATTGCCCTGGCTATTAGTTGTAGGACAATTAGAATTCATAACTTCTGTCTTCTACCAAATTCCTGTTTCCTGCTGTCCTGTGAACTCCCAATTCCTTGCTGCCTTTTCTTTATTTAACTGACCACTGTTTGAAGTTACATATGTTCTACTATAGGGCCTGATCCAATATAATTCTGTTATATATAGATCAAGAGTGTTGGCTAAGAATGATTGAATATGTTTTTGATTCATCATGGTGTGCCTTGTGCAATGTTTAGAATTAGTCATACTATGCAAATCAATTTAATTAAGAAATGTGACAGGCTTGTTAATGTAAGTCTTGTGTTTGATTGTTATATTGGTGTGTATGTGTGGAAAGTGTTTGTAGATGATGAGACTCTTGATTAAGCTCTTGATGAACTCCTCATGCTCATGTGCCTCTTTGTGCTGATAAATGAGTTTGACTCAAGCAGGGCAGGGCTTCCAGCCTTCTCCCAAATCTTTCCTATGCATAGAAATGCACAGAGGTTTAGTGTTCTTTGACAGAATGGGAAACAGTTAACACCTTCTGCCTAGTCACTTCTGAGGAGCTCTTAGCCCTTGGGCCAGTGTGCGGCACCGTGCATGTCAGAGGGACAGCAGACTGGGAAGAAGGTTTCCCTTCTTATTCTCTAGCATTTTATATTCTTACTGATTAATTCAAGGGGCATTTTTTCCCTCCAAGAAGGTGAAAAGAAGAAATCAATTATTCTATCAGATGTTTATATACCGAAGTTGATTAAAAACAATTCAGTTACTGCAGTAAAAATAATTGGCTGGTCCTTTATTATCTTGTATATAAAAGTGAGGCCTTAGAGATATCTTTGGAGAGAAACTTAGAAACCCCTGTAAAGACAATGTTATTATGTGTCATTTTTGGAAAATAAGAGGTAGAAGGAAGAGAAAATAGAGAGCAGCAGTGGAAAAAATTAGGTGTTTGAGACAGTGGTTGACTTAATGGAAGCAAGTGTTTTTTCTGATACAGTATCTATTTTTGGTATTTCCAAGTTAACTGTAAAAAAACCACAAAACGAGGTGTGGGGATGAATCCTGCCTGTCTTTTTAAGGCTAATTTGTTTTGTCCTAGATTTACACGCCGTAGAAAAGGAGGTTTCCAGTCCTTTGATGCTGGGTAAACAGCTGTTTTCTTCTATGAGGAGGTGAAAAAAAAAAAGGCCCTACTTTCTCCATCTTTTAGGCCTGACTTTCTGATTTAAAACCTAGTGAAGTAGAAAGTAAAGAGATGTATGACTCCTGAAAAAAAACTAGGAGTAGATGGAGTTCGGAGTTTAGTTAGTGTATGTGTATTCCAACATAGTCCTGTGAGGGATAGGGAGTTGGAGTTCATGACCTTTATGGAGCCCTTCAAACTCGAGATATTGTATGATCTAGCACAGCCTATATTATGTATTTTTAAATGAGTTCTTAGAAAAAAGCTTTTGACATAGATGACTAATGTTGAAAAAATGAAAATCTGTACAATATATGATTGTGTGTTTTGATGAGTAGGTACGTTGAAATTTTGTTGTTGTAATGTTTTTGCAGAACAGGATGGGAGATTTTAACTGAATTTTCCTATCTTTTTTTCCCAAGAAAGAAACATTTGAAACCTAGATCCCAATGGAACCCTATTGTTTCATGCAGAGAAAACATGAATATAAAAGCAAAATTCCATATCCTTTCTTGTCATAAATATATATGATATATACCTACCTTGCCCTGAACCTCTCAGTTATAAGAAAATCAGAAATAACTATGAAATAGTGGCAATCTGTAAAGGAATGTATGCTAAAATAATATATTTACTTGATCTGTTTCTTGATACAAAATACATGTAAGCTGAGGGGAAGCTTTCACAAGACAGCGGCTGTGGAGCGTAAAGTTACGTGCAACTCGTTATACTCTAAATCACAGTAATGAGCTTCATGTACAGTTTGGATAGTTTACAGGGAATGAAACAATCCTGTTAATGAAAGAAGATAGCAGATCTAGAGTTCAGCCGTGGTGACTGGCTTCAACTTCCTTTTCATTTCATAGGTAAAGATATCAAGTCTTAATAGTGATGGTAAAGCAGAAGCATCACTCAGCATGTTGTCATAAATATTTACACTTCCCATATCATTATATAATTGTCCTAATAGTCCTTGTTCAAGCTGCTGTTTAAGACTGTTGCATATCAGATGATGTTTTGTGCAGGTAATTATACCTATAGAACCCAGTGGGTGAAAGTGGGTGTGTTTAAGTGTAGTGGTTTGTCTGATAATCAGTTTGCAGGTGTTGTGAAAAGGAAAACCTGAAAATGACCCACTGCCCTCGAGATACACAGTTGCCCTCTCTCCATTTCTTGAGAGTGTCTCACTCCATCGGTAAGAGAGCTCAGCTGTGATTGTTTTAATACACAGGAGGACTAATGGGTAGAGAGGGAAAAAAACAATAATAGGGTTATGTAAGAAAATTGTTCCTTTTGCTTTGTCGTTCTTTTTTTTTTGTGTTTCATATAGAGTTTAACAGAAATGTTACTAAAATTATCCACCTCTTTGTTCTCTCGAGGGAATGTTGCTTTCATCCCAGTTTTCATATAGAAGCTCCCACGTAGATGAGACAAGGCTGAAATAAGCAAAGCTTTCCTGCTGGGGATACCTCAGGAACTTCTTTTTCTGCCCTAAACCAGTGGATTGAGGAAGGCGGTGTTGTCAGTACAGTCTTTTTTTCATGCAGTGTTGGTACCTTTAATGTATGTTTAATAGTGTTTTTAGGAATGTTTTTCTAAAAAAAAAATTCCCCAAGTGCCTAAAGTTATGGGGTATTTTTTATTATAATAGGTGTCTTTCATATGTAATAGGTTGTATTTTATCAGGTGTTTGGAAACATGTTGTGAGCTGGCATAGTCTTTGACCACAGGGACCTTGAAATAAAATCCTGCTGTGTAAGCTGGGCTGTTGATACTTTTCCTCTGTCACCTCTGCATTAGTAAGTCAACAGGAAGAAATATGTGCCAACACCTCAGTTGCCTGTGTGTCATTGCCCAAATCCATCTTGACCAGCTCCTGAAGCATCAAACTTGGTTATTACTGCATTTTGTATGGAGGGCAAGTCGCTCTTCTGGATGCAGGGGATCCTGCAAGGACCAAGGAACTCAGTCCTGTAGCTGTTCTGCATGACTCCTTCAATAATAGGGAAATGGAGATGCTTAAACAGTCAACATACCTGTTAAGCTGGGAAGCCACTCCAGTCAGGTGTATTTTTGTGTGTTATATACTTCTTGTATGTTTTGAAATGCCTGTTTAAGGAGTTTAGCAATCAAAGGCCATTAAACATAATTTTTAAAAGGGTAGGAATCCTTACTTAATCACTTAAAGCAGTGAAACGGGGTAGAGCGATATTTAACGAAGCTGTCATATAAATATTGTTTTCTGTTACTTTTGTTCTGTTGGCAAGTCTTGGCACATGTGAAAGATTGTGATGGTACTAACTACTGTCCACTTTCTGTGGCAATGTGTGTAGTGTTTGTGGGAGGCATTAGGTGGATGGGATTTGAGGAATGAAGCTGTTTATGGAATATAGCAGTAGTGCCTGTATAATCGCCAGAAGGCAAATTGCTGAGCGAAAGAACAGCTTATGTTGGAACTTTTTCCCTTACTCTTTTGTCCACACCCTGTAGTACAAAGTGTCTCTAACTGCAGACAAATGTCATCATGTACAGCTTCCGTGTACGCCCAGAGTCCAAGGTGTAGCCAAGAGGCAGGAGGTAGCCAGGAGGAAATACCTGCTAGAGGTGAGCTCTGGGCTCGGTTGAGAAATGGTGTTGTCCTGCAAAATGCTTCTGTTTTGGCTGGCTGTTTTGTGCCTGTGCTGGAGAAGGAAGAACAGTGCAGCTGAGCCTTCAGGTGGTGCTGTGTTCTTCTCTAGCCGCTGTGATCCTGGCTCGTGAGCCTGAGATGTGCAAGAACAGAGCTATCCTGCCAGCTGAGCATGATCCAGGACTCCTCTGTAAAGAGCATCCCAGGCCACTGTGACAGTCAATGTAGTTTGTGTCATAAACTCTGACCCTTCTTCAGTGTTGTTACCCATGTCATTGAGGTGATCATATACATCTGTATAACTCACAGTTTTCAATGAGCCACCTACAGACTTGTCAGCTAATGTCTGTGCCATCTTGTGGTGGCTGATCAGGTTACATCAAGATTCTCTTAAAAAAAAACAACAACAAAAAAACCAACAAAAAACCAAGCAAAAGAAAACAACCCTGAAGAGAGGAAAAATCATGTACTTTTAACATTATAGAGTGATTCTAGCTGGCAGTTTTTCTTTGGTAGCGTTTTGAAATGGTGAGCTCAAACTGAATTGAGGTGGAAGTGGATGAAGATTAAGGTGTCTCTCAGGTGAAACACCCAGCATGTTGCATAGTGGCATTTGCAGCTGTGAAGGATGGAACATTCAGGTTGCAAAACCTGTGAGCAAGTATTCTGTAATAAATGACTAAAGAAAATCCAGAATGTCAGCATATGAGGGAAATCAATTAACTAAAACTACCCGGGCTGTTTGGACTTTGCTCATTTTGCAAAGTGTACGTTAATGGTTGGTGCTGTAAAACTAATGGTACGGTACAGAATATTCAGAATTTTGTTGTCCCGTGTTGTCCACACAAGCTAGAAATTCTCATTTTTGCGTTTTTACATGTGGAAAAGAATGTTCCAACACCTGCCTGTAATTGTGGGTGTATGCATTCCTAATGCAAAAGGTGTGTACTGCATAGGAAGGTGATTAAGGGGGGATGATGGCACACACGACACTCAACACATGCAAATATAGAAGAGGACTCATCCTCATTGTTTTAGGTTAGGCTAAAATTTCTGAACATGAATAAGCAGAGCAGCTGAGCAAAAAGCAAGTTCATGCCTGGAGCCTTCCAGCTTCTTTTCACTCAGTGCTCATCTGCTTGTGCAACCACAGCTCCATTCTCCCGCTGCCTTGAGAGGAGGAAGGAGCAGCCCCTGCTGCCGAGGTGCTTCCAGCTCTCCACAAGCGTGCAGGAGACAGCGTTCCCAAGGCCGGCTTGCTGCAGCTGAGGAGACAGCACTCATAGACCCTCCTTTGATTAGGATGTGTCAGTGTTGTCAGGGCAACTGTTAACAGTGGCGTATCATATTTTCTCCTCTTGTATTGCGTGCTGAATATTTTAGCATGCTGTAGCTGGAAGAAGGTTGGAGGGAAGAAGGTGCTGCCGCAAGGAACCTGGGAGCTGTGGGCTAGGATCCGATTGAACAGGTTAAGACAGCAAAGAGCAGCATCCAAACCAATGTGCCTTTAATTAGGGCTTTTCTTCAAGGAGGGGAACGACTGCAAGCGTTTCGCTGCCGACTGGATGTTGGTATTTGTCAGCTGTTTGCATATTGCTTGTCCGTAGGGGATCTGTTACAAGCGCTCAAATGAACAGACAGCGTTGCAGCTAGCGGCTAATCAGGGGCTGGAGTTTTACTTTTTTTTTTTAATAAGCAAGAGGCAACAGCAACATGCCTGGTTCAGCTACTGCCCTCCGACAAGAGAGACTGAAGAAAAGTGCCAGGCCAAATCCGCCAGGTTTATTCACCATTAATGAAGAGGATGAGCAGCAAAAAAACGGGAATTCCAAAAGACTGAAAGGTATGTTGCTGTTCTGCAGTGCGATCAGGGCTGCCTGTGGGATATGCTGCACAGCAGGCACAGCGGTGTTTTATTAGCTCCTCTGTGTGCTACTGAGAGTCTGTAAGTGACTGGTGCAGTTTGGCAGTTCATGTTGGCGCTCATAAATGTGCTGTGCATGATAGGTGTATTTAAATCCTCTGGTTTGTTATGCAATCAGCTGCTTTGGCTCTGAAGAAAAAAATACTTTTTAGTTATTAATCACATTTCTTTTGGTAGGGATAAGGGTCCTGCACCAGAAATACGTCAGTGAGTTTCTGTGTGTTTACTTTGATTTCTGTTTACAGTCTGGGTAAATAACTGTCAAAACCAAGGTGGTTGTAGGCTTGGAGAGTACAGAATGCAATGCCCGCCCGTGACAGCTTTGCCAAAGACAATGTCAAACTGTCTATACTTCCATTCGTGTGCAGGAGGGGCAGTGTGCCTTTGGCAGAGTATAGAAAAATACACATTGTTTAAATATGCTGACTTTTGTAAGTCTGACAACAAAACAAAGCAGACAGAAAACCCAAACACAAACCCAGCAGATTGTTAAAGAAAAATATTTATAGTGCTTAAGGCAGGTAAGCAGTGGTGGCAGAGGGATGCTGATGGCCGTTGATTTATAGCAGGTCTGTCAACCCTGTGTAGCCACTGTCTGTCTTGTATCATGTAATTCCTCTTTCCCACATGGATCCTAGTGTTTAAATTCTCTTGATCTGGCAGGGATTCTGCTACTTACAATTGTGACTGTAATTTTTATTTTTTTTTGGTGTTCAAGCAATTCTATGTGTATGTGTACGACCACCCCTTTGGTGGGGGAGGGATGGACTGTATTAGTTTTTGTTTACAAAACAAATGTTAGTTTGTAGCCTCAAGAACACTGTTTTAAATTTCAGTTGTTACCATTCTACCATGTAACCGGAGAGGCTAGAAAACATTTAAATAGCAAATTTATAGTATGTGTATTTATTAGAGCTGAGTCATTTACAGCTAACTGATTATTTTCTTTTTCTGAAGGAAAAAGGTAGCTAGCTTGCTAGCTTTTACAAACAAATTCAGAACTGAAGTTTTGTTTGTTGGGGGTTTTTTGAGTTTGCAGCTTGTACTTTTTTTTTCTTAGAATGATGAAAAACCTAACTGGTTAGAGCTTCATGATTAAATATATATTGCTAGTCATTGTTAATGTGCCTATTGTGTTAGGGTCTTGTGTACATAGTTACCTGCTCTTCTGTGTATTTGAAACTGCCCATATAATATGGAGATCCAAACTCTAGTGTGAGGTTGTTGAGCTCTTAATGTTTTAAGAAGCATATTACTTTCCTTTATCACCCACTGGATGGCTTCCAGAGTCAACAGTCCATAAAGCTAAAAATCAGTAGTTTTCCTGGTTTTGTTCAATGACACTGCTAGTTTCCCAACAGTTTGTTGACTTAGCTACTCTTTTCTACTTGCAGAGGTTACACAGATGTGCTTATCCTTTGTCTCTTGTTTTAACCGAGATTTGATTTTTGATTATTCCTGTATTTTCTCTTGTTGCTGTGAAATGTAAGTAGATGAATGTGCACAGTAGCACAGATAGCAAGCAAACAAGTTCACATGGTTTTAAGAAGATAAAAATTTGTCAGCTTACCTTGACTGCTCCTGGTGAGAAATAATACAGGAAATGGTACAAAATATTCTGGAGCTATATTCATTTGCTTTTCATTTTACTAAATACTTAAAATAGCTCATAGTGTCTCTAGAACAGTACACCATTTGCACAGTGATGCGTGTGGGTAAATACCTACGTTTGTGCATTTGAATGTTATCAGTCATTAGGTGGGTCAGGCTGGCATGCCTGGTAGTGGAGAATGCATGTACTCAGGGTGCCGTTCTTCTCACCTGGTACCAAGTAAGGTCACTTCAGTGCAGTTCTGGCTGGGTGATGGACCCACGTGGGGCTTTCGTGAATCTTTAGTGTCTGTTGTTCTCTTGCTACTTTGCAGGGTTTGCCTTGTTACCTGTCGTTTTTGCTCAGCAGGCACCTGCAGCTGCTGAGATGTTTCTTTTTTATTTTTTTTCTCTCTAGCACATTCTAAGTCAGTGTCATCTTTGTGAGAGATGAGAGAAATGTTGTCTTCATCTGCAGATTCTGTTATCATGTTGGACTTGTCTTTGTACAGCAGTTCAAAACCCAAGAGGCCTTTAATGGATCCGATACTCCAAAGTAAAGAAGTTCCTTCCTCCGTTAAGAGTATTGGAATATCATCACAAGCTTTAAAATAATCAATATTTTTATAGTTCAGGTCTTCTCAGAGTACTACAGCTTGATTAGGCTTTTTATGAGAGTTGTTTTTGTGATCTGGGAAACAAATATTTATGTGGATCTCAACGTGGCTGGCATTTGTGAGGTTTTCTGTAAATTGATTTTGGTATCGGCCATTCCTTTCCTTGTCTGGCTGTCTGCATTGTAATTGGAGAGTCTGGTAGGCAGTGAGTTTGTTTCTCCAGTGTAAACAAATAATGATAATGTTAAGGATTTTTCTTTTCAGTCTGGAGATATTAAAAGCCTGCGGTGACCTTTATAGCCATGTGCTCCTGATGCTTCCTTTCCTTTGATGTGAACTGTATTCACTGCTTTTTCAACAAATATTTGAACTTCCTTTCCTCCTCTTGGCTTTGGGACAAGGCCTGCATTTCTGTTATATGTCTGTATGGTGCCTACTATTGCAGGGTCTTGAGATCCTGTTGTGTAGTAGAAGAGTGCAAATAAAAATTACTTTGAATATCCTTTTTTACCTTTATTAACAGTATTTATTCACCTTTCCTGTTATAATGTACAGGAATTTTGCTACATAGTGCACTCTTCAAATACAATTTCTGTGGGTTTACAGAAGCTTATTTTGAACTTGAATTGGTTTTTGGTTTAGTTACCAGCTTTCCCGCAGTTCTGCAGCTATATTCACAAAGAAACCAGACAAAATAGGAAGAGAACCACAGACTTAACAGCCTCAATGTTTCCTTAAAGCTTGTGTAGTAAAACAGATATCATTTCTGTGACTGAAGAGAGTGTATATGATTCTGTATGTAAATCACAAAGATACGACTGAGTAGATTAGTGTTTCCTTACAGATATCCATCCTGTATGTGTGAACTTCAGCCTCAGCCATTCCTTGAATTCAGGCACAAACAATTCAGTTTTCCTTAGGATTTCCCTCCTGTGCTCTGTTAATTTTGTGTGCCTTGAATGTAGTCTTAAAACCTTACTCAATTTTATGAAATTTTAAAGTGATGCCTCCTCTCCTTCCTCTTAGAAGGAGGACCTTCTCAACTGTTGATAACGTGTTTCTAAAACTATCATTTGATGAGGCTAGAAGAGCAATGCTCGTGCTTCTGGATTATGGATTTGAATACATAATAACTGAAATAATTATGACATTTGTGACAAATTACTGAAAAGTCTTGACTTAGCAATGGAATCCTTCACCATCCTGTTTATTTCAAACTGATCAAGGGAGGGTATCTCTAATCTGCTGAGTGAGTATTGCTAATAAAAAGCTAGACAAACGTGCCTTAGCTTTCTGAACAGTAGCACTGATTCTTTATCATCTTGAAAACAAGAGAAGGGCTTTTTTCAGTCCTTTGGTGAATGACAGTGATGTCAGTGATTACCAACAGATTTTGCCACTGTTGTGTGGCTGGTAGTGTTTGTGAATGCTGCTCGTTTCAGAGGAAAGGTTTGTTCTTCCAGGGAGGCGGAGGAGATTTCTTCTGTCATGACTGTTTGGGTGCTTAGTCTCCATGTTCTGCATGTATTAGTGAAATATATATTTCTTTTTAGACTCAGATTGTCTAAACTTTTAGTTCAGTTGTTGTCTGTTACTGTGTGTCTATACCCAAAGCAAACTTAAGATACCTGAAAGAAAAGGGAACTTGGCATCTTCAAGGGCATTAAACTGATAGTCCTGGAAACTGAAACTGTATACTTACAAAACAGGTATTGCATGGGGTGTGGAAGTGTAATTTTATCCCACGCTGCAGAGTCTGTGCCTCAGGCAGGATCCAGAATGACAGCTGAGTCTCTGGCTTTCACCACACTTTAAACCAGCAAAACTGCCTGGAATGGAGGTTCTCAATGGGGCCTCTTGATGCTAGGCAGGAGGCTGACCTCCGTTTTGTTTGGGGCAAAACGGTGAGCAATTGCTAAAGGCTGATGAAATGGCTTACCAAAATCAAGTATGGAGGTTTTTGTGACAATATGTAGCCTTATCTGGCCCATCTGCATTTGAGGCAAAGTGAGTGGAAAGAGTGGGTGGAAGGAAGGAAAGGTACCGATTCTCATTACAATGCTGGTTGTGTAAAGGGGCAGGGCTGAGAACCCAGACAACGTGGTTTGGCATCCTGCACCTTCCAGTGAGTTCTGCTAATGTTTCTCTGCACTTCCTTTCTTTCTGCAAGGCAAGGCCAGGAGAAGAGGGGTCCAAAAGTATCTGTGATTCTTCTGGACATTTATTTACAGAATCACGGAAAAAGCTGAGTTGGAAGGGACTCACAGGATCATTGGGTCCGACTCCTGGGCCATCACAGGACCATCCCTGAGAAGCACACCATGTGCCCAAGAGTATTGTCCAAACATTTCTTGAGCTCTGTCAGGCTTGGTGCTATGACCACTTCCCTGGGGAGCCCTCCGGTCCTGTAACTGGTCACCAGAGAAATCAGTCTGCCTCTCCTCTTCCCCTCACAAGGCAGTTGTGGACTGCAATGAGGTTTTTAGAAACAGCTCCCAAAGTATCTGTGAGGTAAATTCTTTAAAAAGCCCTACATTCATTGCTTACAGTGCAGCTGTTGGAGGTACAAAAGGAACTTGTGTTTTTCTCAGAAAACTGTTGCCTCTGTTTCTAGGGTTTTCCCATTCACAGCTGTAGGTGCCAGGTAGCAGGAAACGTCCCATTTGTAACCATGACAAAGAGATCCTAACATGAAGTAATTTGTTAGCAGTAAAGCAAAGAGGCTATGCTGGAAATCTGGGGGATAGCAGGGAATATGTCTGCAGACCAGTGGAGCAA
This sequence comes from Cnemophilus loriae, assembly GCA_013397755.1. Classification (NCBI taxonomy): domain Eukaryota; kingdom Metazoa; phylum Chordata; class Aves; order Passeriformes; family Corvidae; genus Cnemophilus; species Cnemophilus loriae. The sequence continues at coordinate 360,108 of VZTF01000256.1, forward strand.
ATCTGATTTGTTCAGTCCCTCTGGCTTTCAGAGTGAAAGTCCAAGGTCTGAGGACTTGGCTTGTGTTGTAACAGGCTGTTCATCAAAGTGTGTGCTGGGATTACTGACAGTGCTTATCTGTGCTGGGTAAGAATCATCTTACACTTCTAGCTCAGCTGTATGAGAAGAGGCTTCCACTGCTGATTCTGAAGGATTGTGTTCAGTTCTTTTGATGACTGCTTTTTGGGGGGGAAACGGCCTGTGGTCTGTTCACGTGCTCAAGGATCATACTTGACATTGAGTACATCGATGGGAAAAGTTAAAAAAAAGTACGATGTTAACAGTCTTGAAATCTTAAGTTATTTGTTAAGGGTGCATTCAGTTTAACTTGGCATGCGAACTGAGGATAATCCATTTTAAGCAAAGACTGAACTTGGCAAAATAACTTTTGTAAGTAAATGGGGTTATTTCAACCAAGAGCTAAATGATAACACAGTGTTCAGCAGAACTGTCCTGGTGAGAACAGGATGTAACATTTGACTACTGTACCTGCAGGACAGGATGCTTGTTGAAGCTGCAGAAAGGTTGGTGTTCAGTTAATTTTAGATAACTCTCAAGAAAGCTTTGTGTAAGAAACACCACTCATGAGGGATTGATAGCAAGCAGTGGAGTTTTTTCCTTATTCACTATTACCTCTGTAAAAGTCGTGACTTTAAAAACATAGAATTTTGTATATGATTCTGTGTGGAAAAGACATGTAAAGGGAATGTAGGTTCATGGCCATTTCTTATGGGGAAAAAGAGAAACCTGGAAAGTGATAGATCTGTCCAAGAATCCTGAAATTCTCTGAGGTCTTGTTGTCTTCTTTTTTCCCTGAAAATATGCAAATAATAGTCTTTTGAGGACTTTATACAGTAACATGCCTTTGGAATAAGTTGACAGCAAGAAGAAATGGATTTCTATGTCCTATTGTACTGCATTACACACATGCCTAGGTAGTAACATGTTTTTATTTTGCAGTGAAAAATTGAAGCAATAGCTAAGCACATGTTTTTAAAAAAAATATGTTGCAGTTTGATCCCCTGGTGTTTTTGTAACTGTGTTTTTGTCAAGAGTCTTGGTGCTCTTGCTGCCATTTGCAAAGCTTGCTCAGAAACTGCTGTATCTCTTCATTCCTTCTAAGTTGGCTTTGTACCTGGGTATGTAGCAGTCTGGATTTATTTTTAAGGGAAAAGCTTTTGCTTGTCATACTGAATTCCAGAGAAATTAATGAGCATTGGCCTAGAGCATTGCTTCTGGCCATGAGTGGTGATGGAACTGTATGTGTGACTAGGATCAGCTGATTCAGTGGGAGTACATAATTTTTCTTCCTCCACAAGCTCACATGTGTGCATTCTTTGCTTTCTCATCTACCTACAGAGTAATTTTTGTGCCTTTTAAACTTTTTTCTTTCTTCTTTAAATTCAATCTGTACTTTACAACTGGAGATCTTGTTTTTCTGTTACTTCAGAATTAAGAGTTCTGAAAGAAAGTATCTCAAAAGAGTCTTGTGGTATTATCAGAAGTCTTTTCAGAAGTGATTTGTGGCTGTGGGATTTTTTGTTTGTTTGGTGAGACATGCTATAGTATTATTTAATCTAGTCTACCTAACCTCAGGCCACAACAGTAATATGCCAGAACAAATGCCACAATGATTGATGCAATTTGCTCAGTTTTAATGAACGGCCTTCAGTCACTGAAGGTGCATCCCACAGTGCGCTGTTTTTGCAGCCAAGCACTACTTGAAACTCACAAGTTTTAGATGCATTGAGTTGAAGCGTGGTGTGAGTGACCGCTGATGTCTATGGGTCAGATTTGTAAAATGAATGTAAGAGAGACTAAGCGGCAATGTTTAATAAGCAAATAAAAATGCAGATGAAACATCAGAAATGAAATTAGAGAGTACTAAAACTTGGACTTTGAAGTCTTGTTGCTTGAAGTAAATTATTTTTCTTTTTCAGCGGAGTGGAATCACATTTACCAAATTCTACATAAAACTGTCATTAATTTATAAGTCTGACTGTCAGAGCTATTGAATAGCTACATTGTCCCAAGCCCCATCTTAGCGTATAGATGTAGCCATAGCTACTTGGTCAAGTTCAATGGAGAAATGACTAGGTATAGCATGCAGATAGAAAAAATTTCTTTTTATGCTGGCAATTTCAGAGGAGAACCACTTGAATGCCACTTTCTCCTTTAAATGATTAACTTGCTGATAATGGCTAGAGTAAACAAAGTTCCAGAAGGCAGGTCACTGCAGCTTAACCTGGCTGGAGGTTTCTTCAGAAAGCAGAATTGTGTCCCTGTAGTAGTGGAGGAGACGAGGGGTCTGGAGAAGGCTATGCCAGTGCAAAAATGAAGTGCTCTGTCAGTACTGACACAGGCCTGTAGCTGTACTCTGTGTGTTTGTGCTGGGGAGCTCTTGGGTTGTTTTGAATTAGGTTAATACCTTCTGTAGCTTCAATGGGATGATGGTACAAGATTGCCTTTTATTGTCCGTTGAAGTTTTTTTTCCCCTTTTATTCTGGACAAATAGATTTTTATCTAGTTGTTTCAGATCTCTTGAAGCCTAGTTTTGCTCTTCAGCTCTCTGGAGGAAACATAGTTTTTCTCAGGGATTATCTATATTTCTGCACATTTTTTGTGCAGTTTATCCATGTAGTTGTCAACAAGATGAAACTGGGTTTGGAATTAAGAGTTGGAACAAATCAAGCACATGTATCTCCTGAGATGTAAAATGTGGCATGTAGCAAAGATTCCAAATTATAGAGATCTTCCAGTTGATGCCTATCACACAGGAATAAAAATTTCATTAGATGAAGCACTCTTCCTTTTGTGGTACTAGTGTCTGTAGAGATGGCTTCAGGGAAAGCAGGAGTTTCCCGTTAGAAGTCACAGTTGTGGATTTTCAACTGGTCTCTGATCTTGGGAAGTGGTCTTCAATAGTGCGTGTTGGAGGCCAGATCTCCAATCACCTTAACTCCTAGGCAGACTGACTCTCTGCCTCCTGTTCTGAGAGTTATCCAAAACCTTCAAGAATCCAGGAGAAATGGTCAAGGTACTGGAGATCCCAGAAGGAACTCAATGTACTTAGAGACTGAATTTGTAGTTTGGTTGCTGATCACCTGCTCATCAGTCTTACTTCTTTTGTTCAGTACTGCTACGGTCTGAGCCTCCAGTCATGCCTGCTAATTGGCCTAGTCTTCACACAGAGGCTGATTGATTTGTTTATTGATTTATTTTCACTGTCAACATTCTTCTAGGTCTTCCTTCCTCTTATAGCTCAGGCTGACATAGGACCAACTGTCCTCCTACAATCTGGCATATCAGGCACTACTGCTCACAGACCTCTTCTGTGATCTGCTGCTGGATTTTGTTTAGCATTGGAGGGCTATGGAATGAGGCTGGTGCACACCCCTGCAGGAAATACTCCAGCTGGTGGAATTTTATCTTCAGAAGAGCTTTGCTGCAGCATAGTGCCATACCCGCCTCCTATTGCATGGTATGCTGCGCTAAAAATGTGCTCTTTCCTAATCTAGAACTGGGATGCTCCCTGAAAGATCTGAGGATAGTCAATGACACAGAAAACATTAGGAAGAATTTTTATCATCTTTCTCCTGGGAGACAATAAGGAAAAGGACTGAGGAAGTAACACTTTCAAAAATAAGTTTTCTGTAGGATGCCTGAGTTCTGATTTGATTGCTGGGAATACGATTGTAGTGCTGATGTCCTAGGCAGACAGTCTGACCAGTTGAAAGTCCAGTGAAAGATCCTTGATCTAAAATCTCATGACACTCTAGAACATTTTGTTAAATGTGCTGAAGAGGCTTGAGTGGGTTTTTTTTCATTCTTGAATTCCTGTTCTTTTTCATCTTTATTTTAAAATCCTGCACAGGCAAGGCGTATTATAGAAGTGCTGACAGAACTTGATTCATACTGTTGTATCTTAGTGTACAAAGCTATCTTGTTTCTCAATTCTGCTTCAGGAAGCTTTTCTGAAAGGTGTTTTAGAAATGCAGGTTTATCCAGTTACCCGCCCTTGACATGAGAAGTCATTCTTTTACAAGGCCAGTTCTAGCTTTGGGGTTTTTTCCTTTTTTCAAATTCAATTTCCTCATTGCCTGCATGCTGACTAAATGCACTGGTGAGAATTACAGTACTGAATTTTGGCTTGTATGCTAAGACACCACAAATCACACCAAACATATCTGAGCTGTTCTGAAGACAGAGATGTCGTGTCAGTGGAGTTTGCACTAGTTTATAGTGCAGTAGTGGCAGTGTGGTGGAAAACAGTCTGATGAACCTTCTTGCCTGTCATTCCTTCTTAATTGTAACAGTGCTTTCACTGGGGAATGTACACTCTGTCTTGGACATGCGGTCCATTCAAATTCTAGATAATGCTACTTTCACTTGTGCATTCCCTGTCACTAGAAAAATGAAAACATGTTTACCTCACTCTAATTCCCTGCAGCAAAGGAAGAAGAAGTAGGTTTTGTTTTGTTGTGCTTTTTAAACACAAGCAGCCTTCTCTAGCCACCTAACTATGGTAGTGATGTGTTTACTTGCAGTCTGAACTGTAAAATAAGAGGTAAAGAAAAAAGCAGATGGCAGTTGCCATCTGTAAACCAGAAAAGGACAGCAACAACCAGCTGCTGAGTGAGGTATTGGCAGTAAAACCAGGCTGCAGACCAAGCAGTTTGTGCTTGTTGTGCCTGGGTTATCAGTGTTTTAATATGTTCTTACACTTCCAATCTGTTTTTTCTGAATTATTCTGTAATGTATTGATCCACTTCTGTGCTAGTATTTTTCTCTACCAGGTCATTGTCAATTTTGGGAAACACAATTGTCATAGTTTGTGTCCAGGGAGTTTCTGTGAGCCTCACCATCCCTGTGAGTTAGGTGGATTGCTGCTGTAAATTGTACGTCACATGCTCAGTGTCACTGAAGGCTGCATGCAGTGTAGCCTGGCTTTTCACTACAGTATGTTCAACTTAAATCTTTGTAGTCAGTAACTGATGCAGAGCAAAGAAAAGCAGTACTGTGCAGACTGATACTCACACCACAGAGATGCTTGCAGATGCCTCCTTTTTTGGTTAGTCTTTTTTTAGTTCCTTTCAGATTTCACATGTTTGTGGCATCTGCATGATGAGCAACCTTCCAGGACTGAAATATTTAAGGTGATAGTATGACGGGTTGATCTTCCTTTCCTGAGAAGTGAGGACAGCATCTCCATGATAATTGGGTTGCAGTTCTGAAAAGGCTCCTGACCCCAAGGTTTGCAGAGGTGATTTCTGCTTATTTTAGCTCTGCAAACAGGCCCTGCTATTGCTTGGCTGTAAACAGTTCAGTGTGTTTTGCTGCTACTAGCAGTTTCCTTTAAGGGAACTCTTTACTAATCTCCGTGAAGATTTAGCTTATGCTTTGAGAAAGTGCTGCTGTTTGGTCTTTCTTTATACTCCAGGCTTGGATTATGGACTTTTCTTAAACTTGTCCTAGGACTTCTTTTCAAAAAGGTCTAGATAATTGCCAGTAGCAAGCTCTTATCACTAAAATCTAGTCCCAGATGGTTAGACTGAAGCTTTTCTTTTCTTCTATAAGTCAAGGCAAGAAGGTTTGTTGATGTTGAAGTCTTCCAGCCAGTTTTCAGTAGCGTTCTTGGGCAGGGATACTTTTAAGATGTGATTGCCCTCTTCTGTGTTTCTGGCTTTTTTGTGGGGGAGTTGTGGGGGAGGTATGGGGGGTGTGGCTGGTTTTGTTTTGTTTTATTTTTTAAGTAGGGGAAACAGCAATATGGGTTTGTAAACCTGAGTTGATAAGTTCCTAGGAGGTTTCAGAAGGAAGGGAGTCTGTGTTAGGGAGAGAGGTTATGCTCCCTATTACCATTCATTTTTGAGTGCCCTTTTCATGGCTCTGAGGAGTGTGATTTGACACACTTCATCCAATGAGTCCCATAAGCAGACCTCTGCTCTTGAAATTATAGAAGCTAATATAGCTTTAGAAAGAAACAAGGTAGGAAGCAACTTCTTGAGAAGGTTCACTTCTGCGTTTCTGGTGTTGGTAACATGTTTTATCAGTCCTTAAAGTGAGCCAAGATATTTCTTAAAACAAAGTGGGTTGGTAGAGTTACTGTGTGCTTATAAATGGGATGTTCTGTGGAGTAAGCAGAATCCAATACCTTTTAGAAGAATAAGATTTTGAATTTTTCTCTGTGGTTACAAAACCTGTTGTAATGTGTGTTTGAGGAGAGGGGGAGGCATTTGCTTGCTTTTGAAAGACTTTTGCCATCCTCATTCTCAACAAATTCTCTGCACAGAGTATCCAACCTGATCTCACTTTGGTGTACTGATGTAGTGTGGAAGTACACCAAGCTAGGAGGCTGGGAGTGAGCAAGAGTTGAAAAAGTCAAGAGAATTACAGAATGGTTTGGGTTGGAAGGAACTTTAAAGATCATATAGTTCTAACCACCCTGCCATGGGCAAGGACACCTTCCATTAGACCAGGTTGCTCAGAGGCCCATCCAACCTGGCCTTAAGCACTTCCAGGGATGGAGTATCCACAACTTCCATGGGCAACCTGTTGTAGTGCCTCACCACCCTCACAGTGGGGAATTCCTTTCTAACATCTAATCCAAACCTACCCTCCTTCAGTTTGAAGCCAATTCCCTCTTGTACTGTCACTACATGTCCTCATGAAATTTTTTTCTCCAGATGGCATAACAATATATTTATAAAAACTGAGGTGTGTTCTTCACTTGAGGAAAGCTTGTTTTTCAGTTTTAAAGCTGCTGTCTTCTGAGACTGGTTATTGGAAAATAACCAGTTACTGATTAACAGTCCTTCTGAGACGTGTGCTGCAAAGACTGCCTTTTCGCATGAAAATTCTTGGGACTTACAGAAAAAATATAATGTCTAGTAGCATTTACAGGAACAATATCTGTTTCCCTCTCTGGGGAGAGAGAACTTGTTTTTGCAGAACATCCTGACAATAGTGATTATAATGAGAGCTTTTCCATCTGACTCAAATATTTTATGCTGTGTGGCGATTATTGAATATTACTCTGTGGAAAAACAGTCAGCCAAAGAGGTTCTAATTACTTGTGGCTGAGCAACAGTGCACCTACTTTCCACTCTCTGCACGGGGTTTTCTCTCTTTCTTTTTGTCAGACTTTCCTTTTGCTTCAATGTTCTTTAAATGAAAACAGCATTTATTGTATCGTCCAGAAGGATTTAATATGGAGTAGAACATATGTATGTTTGTGAGATATATATCACAAATACTTTTTTAACAACATGTTTTGCATGTAAACTTTTGAGAAGACTTTGATACTTGCAGGTATTAAAAGATGTTGTGAAATCACTGTGTGCATGTGCTTAAACCTTTGCTCTCTATTGCACTCTTGGATCTTTAAATGGGAAAATCCAATGAGATCTGGCTTTTCTGTTATATAACACACTACTGTGGAATTATAAATGCTAAAGCCACGTTCCAAATACCTTTATTTTATGCTGCTGCAAAGTAGTTCAGTGTTGGATTATGTTTTATGCTTTGGTTTTTAAAGTGAGAAAAATAAAAGGAGGAAAATCAGGAGTCTGTTGGTGTTCTGCATGCCTTTAAGATTAATTGGGACTTTGTACTGAAAGAGAAGCTAATTTGTGTTGAATACAACTCGCTGCTGAGTAAGTGGAGCGTTGAGGCTTATGTTAATTGGCAGTTGTGCCTTTTCTGCTGTTTCCCGGTGCTGTACTCGGTGACCTGGTTGGGCCGGGCTGGCATGGCTTGTATCTGGTCAGAGCTGCTCACACACTGCTGCTTGCAGGGTAGGGCTGTTTTAATGGGACACTTCCACAGCACGATGGTCATGGTGCACTGAGCTCTGCCTGTCACGTGCCAGTAGAGCCAAGAGCTGTGTGTGCTGACGTGCTGGTGGCCAAGCAAATGGAAATGGAGATTGCCTGCCACTGCATTGGATTGCCTATTAATGGACTTGATGAGAAGTTGATATGTACAGCAGTTGTTACAATCTTCTGTACAGTTTGAATATCTTTCGGTAAATTTTGTAGATACAGGGCTGCCCAGTCAGCCTGGGAAATAACAAATTTTAAATTATTTCCATTCCCTGTCCCACCCAGGTAAGACATTCTAACATATAGTGTGGTTTGTGATTTTGGTGAAGTTTATTGGCTAAACTTTTTTCTTCAGTGGTGTTTGTATTTCCACTGTCTGTGGGTACATTGTGGAGAATATCTTAGTGTCAGACCCTTTCCAGGCAAGGATTGCTACTGACTGCTGTGGCAAAGTACAGAGCAGTGCTGTGGTTAAGTGCTTAGTGCTTTTGACATGAAGAGAAGCCTTTGTCCCTGTATCTGCCCTTGTGCAAGTAGGGGACTGCCCTTCACCCACATACTATGACATAGGTGTACTGCGAGGCATCATTGACGACTCTTCCAGTCCTCGAAATAGATTATTTGAGAAAGAACAAGAGGTAAGTATTGCTAAGGCATTCCTCTACCCCCCAGGTAAACAAAGTAAGAGCACTTTACCTATGGAGGAGATGGGGTGTGGTTAGTTTTTGAGGGGCTTTTTTTTAAAGCCTTAGACAAATACAGACATAGGCAGACTGTTAATGCCAGTGTAGTGTGGGAAGAGGTTACGCTATTGATTGCATCACAGGCTTTGGTGAAATGAAACACAAAGCTTGTAGACAGTGATTCTAGATCCTTCTTTTGCCGTATTGTGTCAAGTACTTTCCTTCTAAGAGAGTGGGGAAAAAGCTCTGCTAGGATATTACCTGCTGTAGTTAATTCTACAGATAGATAGACGCTGAATTTTGTAGTCAGCTGTCACAACTGGAAAGATGTCCCATGGTATCAGTTGAAGTCCACCTATTAAAGGACTTAGGTACTTCTGTTTACGAGCACTGAAAAGCTAGACTTCATATGTGCTCCTTTCCCATGGTTTTTAAAACCTCTTCCAAAGGTCTTCTAATAAATTGTCTGAGTAGGAGTTGAAACTGAGAATTAAAGAAGTTTATGAGGTAAAAGCAAGGTTTACTGACCTTGAAGTATTTAAAATATTGCATGGGATAGTTGCAACTGAATGGTGTACTCTTTCCAGGGCTGCAGATGTTTTTCACAACTGTAATTCTGCCCTATGTAGTTGTAACTCATGGGTAGTGCAGAGCTCAGTTTGTCCTAAGAAGAGATGCTATGTGTGTGGAATTTTAAAGATGTCTGGCAAGAAGATGCATGCTTAGACTTGTGCAATACCATTAAAAAGGCTGGGCCAACTTTGTCCCTGTTGTCATTCTTCTGAAGCAAAGTAAATTGAAAAAGTAGTGAATCTGACCATGCTTCAAACACTTATATTCTTCTCTTGATAATGGACTGAAAGCACTTATTGCCTTGTCTGGATCTTTCTGGCTTCATTGAACTGAACTGTATTTTCCAAGTAAACAATTAGTGATCTAATTCTTGCCTGGAGAAAATAACCATACACTATCCATTTCAAAGAATGAGAAAGCTCCCAAGGAGAGGTCTCACACTACCTTGAAGAAATTGGTGCAAGTTTCTCATCAGCCTTTGAACCCCAGATCTTTTTATCTTCTGAATTATCGGTGGGTCTGTACATCCTGCTGTCATGTCAAGTCACATCTCAAAATAGTAGAACTACAAAAAGTTTTATAGTTTTGCAGTGGAGTAGTTATTTTTTAAAACTTTTTTTTCTGGCAAGTGTGGAATTATTAGGCCATTAGGCAACTTGCAGAAAGGGAGTTTGGAGCAAGGCACTTATAAAATGAATGGTCTGAATCACCCCTCTCCTCAGTCAGGGCTGTGGCGTTCTGGCAGGACTGCGGGCAGTGCTGCTCCAGCACAGCCTGGTATTACTTGTATGGAGAAACAAAGGGCTTCAGTCTTCAAATACCCAGCCTGCTACTCATCAGAGAACAGGGCTCCATAGGATTTGATGGGAAGATGGGTCAAGAGTGTCTGGCACAGGGAAAAGAGGCATTATAAAGAAGAGTTACTTCTGCTTTAATTGTATTTTTTGTTCCTGAAATCTTGCTTTTTCACACTTCATGTTGTTTTATCGAAATGTTTGCTTACCTGGGCTTCCCAGAAGCCTGCACTGTCTATTTACTTGGAATAGTGTCTGTTTGTGTGCCAGTAGCTCATCTGACTCGTGCTTCAGAGCTTCCCAGAGATCAAAGCTGCGTTTACAAGAACTGAAGAGAAGCTATGCTGGACTGGGTCCAGATTCCTTGGGTGTGTTCTTAGCTATTGGCAGTAAATGTCTAGATTGTTTTGCAGCCATACCATCAATTTGGTGCACTGCTTACGCTGGGGGGACCTGGCACTGAATTCGACTCTGCTGCATTTATTTTACTGCAAATGATGCATCATGAGTCAGAGAGAGAGAGAGAGGTGTTAAAATGATGGATTGTGGATGTCATCCAGGATGTATAAAGTCAGCATTTTCAAACACAAAATCTAGAAGTGACTGTACTGATACAGTTAGCCTGTGCCTCAGAGAGACTATCACAAAAAAAAGTTAAGTGGTACACTCAATTCTTTGATATGTGATCTCTGAAGCCTGCATTATTTAATAGTGAACTGGTCCCAAAAGTTATTGGGTAGCTTTGGAGGCTTGAGAGGCTTTTTCAGTTTGTTGTTTTGGTTGGGTGGTTGTTGTTGTTGTTTGGTTTTGGTTTGGTTTGTTTGGGGGTTTTTTGTTTTGTTTTTTTTGTTTTTTCTTTGTTTGGGTTTTGGGGTTTTTTTTGTGGCAAGTAGTTTAACATGGGCTAACAAGGCTGCTGCCTTAAGACTAGGATTTGGCTGCAGCTTATGAACTGCCTCAAATAACACTTTGGGGAGTAATGAGGCTGCCTACTCTGCTACTGAATCAAATACTTAACTGCTGCATGGTTGTTCAGGCTTTATTCACTGTTCAGTAATTGCTGTGTTTGATAGGGTGGCTCTGTTTTTTAAATCTGTTCACCAAATTCCTTAGTCCAGAGCAGTTTCTTCAGAGACCTGCCAAACATACAGCTTAACTAGATGAAGAAGAGACTGTTCTTTCCACAGCATTTTGTCTGCTCGGAGAAGGGGACGTAGGTGGGAGGGAGGGTGCACCAGCACGTCAGGCAAGGCTCAGTTCCGGGCAGTTCTCGCAGAAAAGATGTGTAGGTGCGTAGTCACACCTGGATACAGATGTGCTTATTAGAAAAGTGAACGGGCAGTGTTTCTAAAGCGTACATGCATCCCTTGGACACTGTACAGTAGTTACATGTAGAGCACTTTGGCACTACACGGAAGCATTTGGGAAAAGGTGGTGTGCTTCCAAAGGAAAATGGCCTACCCTGGAACTGTTAGTTGAAGTTCCCATGTCTTTCCAATAATAGCATCCTAGTGAAACTAACTTTAGCTGCTTCAGCCTGCATTTCTAGGAGCTCCAAAATGATGGTAATAAACAGAAATATTTTTCTTTCTTTAATGCTACTTAAATGCAAATTATGGCACTTCAAGCTTCTGGATTCTACCTCTCTTTTCTTATTAAGGAAGCCTACATACACTGCTGCTTAATGCTAACTTCTCGTGACTGAAACTTGCCTATTTTTGCTCAGCAGTGGAAGCCATGACTCTCCTGACAGCCTCCTACTGAAGAGTATATCAGACATCATTGCTTAGGTACATAAATGTGTGGAATAACTCTTAAGTTCTCTCCTCTTCTAGGACACTGGTACAAGGGAAGCAAATCTCACCCTCAAGTAAATTCCCTCATAACCATATTATGAATCAAAATAGCTGATTTTTTTTTTTTTTTTTAAAGTATGGATTCTGTGGATATAGGCCTAACCGGAGTACAAATGTGTGTAGTGACATAAACTACCCTTAAAAAAACTTGAAATCAAATTGGCATCCTAAGGCTCATACAGCATAGTTGAAGAAAGTTCCTTCGCTAAATCAAATGTGTAGTTATGGGTTAAGAATGAAAATTATTCTGCACATTTGGATCACATTGTTGGGCAGAAAGAGGGCTTTTTTCAGCATCTAATGAATTGTCTCAGACTACCTGGATCACCTGCAGGTCTTGTTCCTGGGAAATGGCTCGTGAGGACTCAAAGAGAGATGTGTATTTCTCTCCTCTGCCTGGAATGGGAACTGCGGAACCCTTCTGGTATCTGTCAGCTGCCAGCCAGGCTCCCCCCTGTCCGGCCATACTTTGCCTCTCACAGGTTGTTTCAGGACAGCCATGGAAGTGACTGAACTTTTAAAAGGGATCTTTACATTGTTGTTCTTCGTCTTAAGCCAACGCACTCAGCTGTTTTCAGCTAATGCTCTTTGGAGTTTGGGGAGTGTTTTCGACATGAGAGCTGCTCTCAGTACCAGTGCTTTTGTTTAATTGTTCTTTTTGATGTTTATATACTAGCTTGCTCTTGAGTATGGGAGCATTGCCCTTGTGTGTGCAGTTGGAAGGACGGAGCTCACACAGCGGGCCAGGAGCGAAGCCAACAGAACAGTGAAGGAGACCTGACTTCTGTTTATTCTCTTGCCACAGTGACTATTGACTTGTGCAGAAAAAAAAAATAAAATTAGGTTGTGTTATTACTGCTGGGGGAGGGAAGGAAGTGATTGCTTGTTCAGATTTTCAGAAGCTTTTTCTGTTAATGTGCTAAAATAATTTTGGGGGGACATTGAATCTACAGTGAAAGCAAGTCTTGCCAGGAGAGTCTTCAGACCCATAATTGTGATTGTTTCCTGTCTACCAAAAAGCAAGTAGTTAAAATATCTTCTTTTTAGTTTAACAGGTAAAGAATAGGGAAAAAAAATTTGAATAAATCTATACATGTATGATAAATAACTGATAGACTAATTTATTTAACATTTATAGACACAATGGAAGAGCAGTAGGTGGTTCACAGGCGATTTAACAAGGCCCAGCTGGAGAGCCAAGTCAGTAAGTGGGGCATGGCATGTGTGGAGATGCCTCGTCTTTCTACTGCTCATCTGCTTAAAGGTGCAGCCTTGCCTGCCAGCGTAGGGCAATCCTCTGCTAATCTGGGGAAATCCATTTTGTCTCAGTCAGTTGATATAGGCAATGATCTCTTCACTCAGACTGAGCTTTCTTCCTCAGGTAACTTGGAGGATAGCAGTAGAAAGACAGAACACTGCTCTCTCCACTGCAGAGATTAACTTTGGTCACACTCAGTATTTGACTGAGAAACACATACTTGTCAGTACATCCAAAATCTGTTGAAATGAAATGGCTGAAGTTTATGAAGACGACTCTCTGATCACACTTGCATATGCTGAAGTAATGACAGTTCTTTATTCATCCATGAAAGGTCTCTTGCCTGGTTGGCGTAATTTCTTGCTCGTTGGAATGCATCATTCTTGAGCCTGGCAGAAGTGATCTCAACTCTTAGGGATCCTTCTTCCCTTCAGGGCCCGTTCCTATGGGACTCTTCAGAGAAGATCCCTGAAGAGCCTAAAGTCAGCTCTCCTGAAGTCCATGGTTATAATCTTACTTGCAGCCCTGCTTCCTCCTCACCTAATAATGAACGCCACAATCTCATGGTTGCTGCAGTCAGGGCTGCTCCCAAACTTTCACATCTCCAACAAGGCCTTCCGTATTTGGTAGCATGAAGTCAAGCAGCACACCATTCCTTGTGGGATTCTCCACTACCTGTGACAGGAAGTTGTCATCAGTGCTTTCCAGGAACCTTCTCTACTGTTAGCCTTGTCTTTGCTGTGTTGCTTCTTCAGCAGGTGTCAGGATAGTTAAAGTCCCCCACAAGAACCAGTGCCTGTGACTTTGAGGCTGCTTGAAGCTGCTGGTAAGAGGGCTCATCTGCTTCCTTCTATTGATCAGATTGCCTGTTGCAAACACACACAACAATGTCTCTCTTACTGGTCTGTCCTTTTATCCTGAACCATAGCTCATCATCCATCTCAAGACAGAGCTTGATATGTTCCAAGTGTTGTCTCACATGGAGGGCAACTCCACCACTGTGTCTTCCTGGTCCGTTTCTCCGAAACGGCACATGGCCCTGCACGACAGCATTCCAGTCACCCCATCCCATGGGAGCTATTGTATCTTGTCTCCATAACTGGGATGAGGTCAAGGCCCTGTGACTGCACACAGATCTCCAGTACCTCCTGTTTGTTCCCCATGCTGCATGCACTGGTGTACAGGCACCTTACAGAACGATTTGATTGTGCCAATATCCCTGTGGGCATGCGAAGGGATGCCCCATAATCCTATGTTGTGGTTACATCTTTGGCTGCTTGTGCTGGCTTGAGGTATTCTCTCTTTAGCCTCCTTTCGCTACTAGAGTGGTTGCTATAGTTCTCCTCTTCCCACACCCAATCTCTGTTGAGCCTGTGTCCCTGTCCCCCTTCAAATCTAGTTTAAAGCTCTCTCAATGTACCTTGCTAACAGACAGACAGGGGCCTGTTTGTTGCCAGCAGCCCCAATGCACTAGAAACTGACCTAAACACTTAGCACCCTGATCTTTACTTGTTTAGCTCTTTCAGCTGATAGTATTTTACATGATCTAGAAGAAAACCTGCTAAGTTTTCCTATTCTTTTCAGAAGAAGAGTAGGAAGAAATTCTATTTTAAAAACAATTCAGAAGCTGATTAGGAGAAACATCTACAAGAGCACGGGACAGGGGTCTTGTAAAGTCAGCTCTCTATATATTCTTTTCTTAAAATAAAAAAGTGCACATTTTTCTTTTAGCTGGTGTTTTCGTAGAAAGCCTGTACCAAGTGTTTTAATACATTATTTTTCTGCAGTGTTTTGTGTATATACACATGCGTTCCAGCTCTGCATGGAAACAGCTCTCTCCCTTTTAACTCTCACTTTTAACCTGAGCTAAAATAACATCTATTAAAAATTAGCTTCAAGGATGGAAATTCATCTTCCTCCCTCTTTTCAGCCCTGGCTGAACCTTAGTGCCTAAGTTTTCCTTGCATTAGTGCTGCTCAGTCTTTATGGCCTAAATGTATCTAGGGCATTCTGCAGCTACTCCAGCACACTCTGTGGCTATTTTTGGCGATGTAGCTTTTGTCTGGCAGTGCTAGAGAGGGATGGCATATGCTCACTGCTGTGCATGTGACTTGATTTAAAGGTAAATGATGTGGTTTTGTTTATGTATATGTATTTATCAGAATTAAAAAAACCTCAACTCTGTATAATGTAGAAACCCGTACAAATTTAATATGCTTGACTGCATGAGTTTTTATTCTCCTTTTTTATGTAATTGTATGCTCAGTGAACTGTGCATTAGAAAGTGAATTAGCAAGTTAATTTACCCTACATGTCAGTGATAGAATAGCTTTTACCTCCTTGGGCCATGTGATCTGAACTGTGTGTGAATGTATCAGAATACACAAACACTGCTTTTAGAACCACTGGGGGAAGGAGTGTTGTTAGTTTAACCTGTTCTCTCCCTAGGTTTTTAATTCCGGTTTGCAGTCACTATCAGTGGGGTGTTTTTGGACATGCTCTAAGTGAAGCTGGGTTTTGGTTTTGTTTTTGCACTTTCCATACTTCATGTGCTGTACCTCAAGGGGACCTCTTGCAGAGCAAGTTACCTGCTCATCATCTGAACAAAGATAATAAAATTAATGATAATTAATCTTTAGTATTCCTAATCAAAGGTAATTAATATTTACACTCTATTTTGAGTTTGCAGCTCAAACTACATAATGTTTAGCAATCTACTTCCCTAATACTCCATAAAACTGTCAGGCTCAGTTTCACGGGAACAGCTCTAGAGCCTTAGTTAACAGTTCCTACAACAGGGTAGCCAGTCCCCCAGCAAAACTGGGTTTCAGATTTTTTTACTTGTAGGACTGAAGGAGAATGTTTGCATCAGAACTACTAACTGGATTAAATGAATGATAAAAGAGCAGAGAATAGGAATGTTTTCATCTAAAGATGTAGATCCAAGTTGAGATGCTAAGTCCTGGTTAGTGCTCCTGGGATTTTCATTGCTGAAGGTATATGGGTAGGACCACGTGCTCAATCCCACTCTCCCAAGCTCCCTGGTTATATCACAGCCACGTGGCTGCTTTTCGCATTGCAGGACAGGACTGACTGCTGTGTGCCTTTTTAAGCTCGTGTGCATGGGCCAGCATGCAGAGTGGGTGGGAGAAGCCCTTGTGCCACACAAGTACTGTAGTTATTATCGCCTAGCGAATGGTAGTGTAGAACCAGCATGTTTATTAGCTGTTGGTACTGAAATGGGAGGTGTAATGATGCCATGATTTTGTTGGTGTGACAAATCTGATTTTAATTGTTTTGTAACAAAACGTAGAATGAGGGAATTGCAGGGGAGAATTATGTTTGGTCGTATTACATAGATGTGTGTTATGTCTTAGTGTAAAGTTAAACATGATGTAGATAAGGTGGCCGTGTAGCACAGGTATTTCTTAAAATCTGGATTAAATATGCTGTTAGCATTTTTTTTTGAGGATGGGGGAAATTGTGTAGCACTTGCTGTTAATTTGCTAGTAACTGATTTGCCATAATACTGAGCAAAGTGGTGACATTAATGACTGCATTATGATTGTTGAAAAGGCTCATTTGTTATCGAGCCAAAAAAAATACATCAAGGATTACCTGATGTCCAAGAAATGTTAAAATGCCAAATAATATATTTAATACTAAAATCTTGGAAATGCCTAAGTAAACAATCTGCTTATGTACATGTGCAAAAATTATTTTTAAAATCGAGTTCCCATCTCAATTCGGTTTTTGATCTTGAAATGCTTGTTGGATTTTTTAGTATTGCTGTAACTGATCTTTGCATTAAGCTGTTTGAAAAGGGAGGTGAGGATGTATTTTAAACAATTGAAGGGCTGTTCAAGGCAAACGTGGAGGCTCTGCTGTTTGGCTTCTCCATTTCATTTGGGAGCAGGTTGGAGCTGGCTGACCAAGGCCTCCTTCCCAGGCAGTGTGTTTTGAAATAGGAAGTGGGGCAGTGTGGTAGACAGCTGCCAGCACCAATAACCAGTGCCTTGAGCTGCTTAACAGAGGCTAAGCCCAAATCTATTGACGCAGAGCACGGGGAAGTGCTCCGCAGACTTCTCCCCCCTCTCTGTCCTTGCATATAATCTCATGATGCTGTGGATGTGACAAACTCCATTTTGATCAGATACTGGGCCAGAAATGGTGAGAGCGGGTCAGTTTTGACCACGAAAGGATATCTTGATGGCATGCATTCTCCACACTTTCTGAAACGGCACCTTTTTCTTCCGTGACACCACCTCCTTTCTACTTCAGGTTTGCAAAATTGCTGGCCTGAATTTTTTAAATGTAGGCTGGGAAATTGAAGCCATGCATACAGGGTGATGTGGATCATGCTATGGATACACAGTAGACCTCTGCAAATGAGTGTTCAGTACTGAATATAATGGATGAAATAGGTAAGCACCTTGGTCTTCGTATTTCCAGAAAAAGACCTTTTAAATGGCTTTCCAATTTAAATTTGTAAATGGAAAACATTATCTCTAGTTGTGGGATGCACGTAGTGATTTTCCTTTGTACTTTTACTTTATAATTAACTGAAAGGAGTCTAACATGATGCAAGGAGTTGCAGAAGAGTGATCTGCTAATACACTGATATTCTGATTTTCTTTTTTTCAAGATAGATTATGAAAGTGAAGGTTTTATCTTTCTGCAGTATCTGCTATTAGTGTCTAATCCATTACTAATTGTTTTCTAAACCACCAGATTATTTATTAAAGTTGACTTCTTGGTTGTAAGTAGCCATACTCTTGATATATAGTGCAGTTACCTACTTGTTCACAACATCATTCAGTCTAATTAGTTTTAACTTCAAGTCTGCAAAACAGGAAGGGGCCTGTTTGTCTGCAATGAAGTCTTTTACATAAGCCAGGGCCTGCAGTTGCTAAAACAGCTGCAGTGCAACATCCCAATTCCGAAAGTACTAACAACTTTCGTATCAGAATATTTCCTTTCCTTCATCTACTCTAGGCCAGACAACTGGCAAAATATGTTCTGTGGTATGGAAGCACTGCCAGAGTTATTCCCCAAAGGGTGAATTAATGGTGCTTTTTGTAACTTTTAATCTCTTTAGTTATTCAACTTTGTACAGGCACAGCATGAAAACAAGAGTATTATTTTGTGTTTTCCCTTATACCTCCAGTTAGGTTATTTTCTCGTGAATAAACATGGCAAAAATATTTTAGAAAAACCAAAACCAAACAATAAACCATTTTTTGATGAAGGTACTTTTTTTGCCATCTCATTTTGTCGTTCAGCATGTCTGTTTGACTTTTTGGTAGTTGCCTGCTGTGCTTGCTCTGTAAACTTTGGGTTATGTCATAAGAGCGTCCTTTTTGTTTCCTGTGTGTCCTGTTTGTTTTTGTGAACTGTCTCTCAAGTAATCACTTAATTGCTCTTTATTTCCTTTGCTCTAAGTGCTACTTAACATACCTGGAAGTAGCCTGATATTGAATAGTGGCTTGATGCTATCATGCTTAGAATGTGCAACATCTTCATCTGACCCTTATTTCCCTTTATAAAGTGACAGCTCACAGTCCCTGTACAGATATAGTCCTTTTCTTCATCCTCTGTACCCCAGGTGCCAGCAGCAGCAGTATTTTATTTTATTTTCCCAAAAATTAGTGTCTGGCATGTCAGGCTCTAGAGCTAACGTGGAGGGGTGGAAGTCAACATAGATTCTGTAAACAGAGGGGTCAGCACCTCCAGATGTTGCCTTGCATTGTGGTGCCTGCGTTAGCACACAGCAGTGGTCAACAAGCCCTTGCCCATCATGGTGCCATTGCAGAGGGCACAGCCCCAGCACAGGATGCATTTGTGCTCACTGAACAATTAGAAGTCCTAGTAAATGTGGCCTGATTTGATGTCTGCAACTTTCGTTTGCTTAAATCATGGCTGTCATATTGGGATTATTCTGAAATTGAATTGAGTATGAGGTTCTTTAATCTCCAGATAAGGTTCTGAAGTTATGACAATGAAGAATCTTGAGGGGGGGGTTGAATTTATTAGTTAAGTGGGGCAAGTGAAACTTAGTGCTTCTGGAAATAAAGGGTTGCTAGCACTATCTGATGGCTTATTACTGTTCATGCATGCTTAACTATTTTCCTCGATGTTTATAAGAATTTCTCCCTTTTTTTAAATTCCTGATCTTAGTTTGCAGGCTTTTTCTCTTGGGAGTGGAGAGTTCAGGGAAGGGAAAAATGGGGATGCTGAGCTGTGGAGTAATTGTGAGGGGAACAAGCAGTAAAAGTAAGCTGAGACCACCCACCTCACTTTAATTTCAAGCGTAATTGGGAACTTGGAAGATGTGAAAAGCTGTTCCTGTAATCTGTTGTATCATTGCCAAAATCTTTGGAAATTGAATTCGTCTGAAATCTTGATACTGGTTACAAATGCAGTGGAATTCTGCAGCTATCAGATAATGCCGGAAAGTAGAAATGGAAGTATAATGTAATAAGAAAATCATTATTGGAGGATGTGAACAGAGACAGCATTTTATTATAAGGCCTTGATTGAATGAATTCATAGAGAACAAGGCAAAACTTTAGGTCATTATAACTTAGGTCGATACTATTTTTTACTTGGCTATTTTTAAAAATCATCATCATAATAAAATTACTAAATTAAACAAGAAATTCTATGTTTTGAGGCTGTTTTAGTAGAAAAGAAGAATAAAGAGCTTGTATGGAATTCTTCAGTACTTATAATAAAAAAATACTACAAAGCGAGGGCTTTTGATGTCTCTTGGTATTATCCTGTGCAGTGCTACAAAGTCAGAGCTGCTGCAGTTCTTAAAACCTGTGTCCAGTGGCCAACATTTGTATGGGAAACAAAAGCAGAGGCCAAGGCAGCATAAAACGATGCAATGGGGAGGGATAGGGAACATGGAGTAGCTTGTACGTTCACAGGCACATTTCCGTATGCACATCCTCAGTACTTGGCCTAGCTGGAAAGCCGACCTGTATTAGCAGAAAGTTGGCATTGAATAGGGACAACTAAAAGTGTCATTCCTATGAAATAAAAGGTTTGTCATGACTTTTCCAAACTAGGATCGTGTATTTAAGTATGATTTCACTTCTGTTCTTCCTGCTTGTGGTTAGGGAGAGATGATATTACTGGATGAGAAGCCCATCATACATCTCCAATAACTGAACAACCTATTTGATCAAACAGAAATTATAACGCTTCTTTCATTTGGTCTCTTTTTTCACCTACAGAGAAGATTGCACGGGTTTCTTGGACTAAAAAGAAAAAAAAATCCATAGATCAGAATATGTGTGGAATGTTTGCCTCTTCTGCCTAGGGAGATAGGATAGAAGCAATTTTTTGTCGTGTATGCAGAACAAGTCACAGCTCAGACAGAAAGCAGATCAGTTCCAGCTATCTGAATCAAAGCAAACAAAATTGCTGTGGGTTTTTTTTTTTTTTCCTAGTCAGTAAAAGATTTGAAATACACATATTGCCCAGCAACAAAACGTCTTGGAAAAAGACATTTATCCACCTTCCTGAAATGCGTACGCCGTTTGTTCTCTAAAAGCGTGCAGTCAATGCATGAAGCAAAATGAGACTTTCACATTTGTTAACAAATGTTCTTTGGAAGTGTTCTCTTCCTGGTTTTGAAAACTTTAACACTAAGTTGTCAAAATAAAAATGAAACAGTGTTTGAATATCTGCCTTGTTTGAAATTATAATTATGCTATTAAATGAGAGCCTGAGGATAGCTGTGACTTAAACAGGGACTACACGTTTCCTTTAGTCATGAATAATAAAAATGGAGATGCTAATAAATCACTGTTGCTTGTACTACTACTTTTACTATATTAGTTTCGAGTTTTCTACAATGTCAGAGGACATCAATAGACACAGCAAATTTACAGGGTCGTGTAGCTTTGACTTTCAAGCTTAAGTGATATTTTTAACACAAGGTAGCTGAAAAAGCATTTGAAATGGCTCTCTGCTATTTTTAATGTGTCTAGCACTTAAAAAAAATCCATATAATCCTCTTGAAACAGATGGCTACAGTAAGTTAAAATCCCATGCTAGGATTTGGGTTTTTACCTGGTACTGAAACCAATGTCATGACACAGGGATGCATCACTGAATTTGGAGGTGGAAACGTATTTCAAAGCTGTTAAAAAAAAAAGGGCAGTGGGGAACTGTGGAGTCCCTTTGGATGTAGAGTTGGCTGCTAGATTTATTTCTTTTAGTTTGTATTGTCTTTTTGAGACTACATTGGAATGTGGAAATTGGTGTCAACTAACTTCACAACCTTTCCTTCTGTGAGAAAGGAAAAATAGGAAGCTAAAATCTTTAACTTAAAATCCTGTCAATACTTGGGATGCCTGATTGAAGACAGGATTTCATCTGAAATTTTTTGGTTTAATGCTATATCAGTTTAACCCAGGAACACTTTGGGAGAGAGGATTGAGGTGTGAAGAGGAGGATGTTGGTATTAGTCTTATGTAGAACTAAAACGTGCATGTATTTTCTTTTTTTGACAGGTCAGCTGTTTCTTTTATCTATAGAACTACAGTAGTGTTTCTAGAGATGATGACAAAACGTTGGTGTTCTTGTCCAGATAACTGGAAATAATTTAATATAGCTGGTGATTAACGAAAGGAGCACATACTATTTCAGTGTGCTTGTTTCCTGCACTTTTCATTGTAAAAGGAGGCAAATGAATGGAAGGGTAAAGTGTTGACACACATTTAAGTTTTTACAGTTAAGTCACTTAGTAGTTAAAATTTTTATCCCTGGTGCATTCCAGCAGTTAACCAGAGATTAATTTGAGCCAACGGACAGAGAAGTAACAGCCTTTCCTTGAACTAACATCTCAGTTGCACTAAAATGTATTTAAATTTAATAAACACAACCCCCTGTTCTGATTGTTCTTCTACCTATTTATCAAGTGCACAGAAGACAATATATTGTGTTGAGCAGGGGCAGGAGGAGCGCAGCCCACGTTATAGCCTCAGCTGGGCAGTACCCACAACTCTGAGCATGCACGTGTGCCCCGGTTGTTCTCTGCCGTCACTGCTCCACGGGTGCTCAAGCATGTGCACCTGCCTTCTCAGCCGGCTTTGTTACCAGCTGCAGCACTCAATGGGCTGCAAGTATGTGAGTATTAACAGAGAAATATTAAGCAGCTTGATAGCAGGTAATAAAGGACCTGAACTGTAGGGTAGTGAAGCCTGGTTTTTGGACCTGTAATTTAAACGTGATGTCTTGAGAACTTCCTTATGCTCCCCTAGTTGTCAGTGTAGGTCATTCCTAGCAGGCTGAAGGATAAAATGTATACTAGAATGTAGAAGATTTTTCAAGAGATGTCAGAGAGTTTCTTTACTGAAAGCTGAATAAGTCTTTCAAGCTGTTAGCTCACAGTATCTGTTTTTTCTAAGGCTCTTACTGCAAAGCCTGCTTTAGTGTTCTTAATTTATTGCTCTAATACAGGCAAATAGTGCTTGGAAAAGAGCAACTTCGGCATCTTGGCAAGGCCATACTCATGTAAAAATGTCTTAGTATTCTGGGAGTGTTTCTGCTTCCTGGTAAAATTTAGGATACCTCTGGGTGATTCTTAAGAAGGCATGTAGGAGGTGAGAGCTCATCTTGTAGATGTAGTCACTTGAGAAGCTGAGTTTCTCTGGACTTCAGTGACAGGTTGCAGTTAGGCCCATTGGCACATTCTAGATTTAATCTTTAAAAAGCTGGTGATGGGGCACAGTCAGATTTTTTTTTTTCCTCCCTACTCTATTCACTTTACTGAGAGAGCTTTTCATCTTGATATGCCCCTATTCTCAATTTCTTAATGCTGCTTTAGCTAGACTTGCATCAAACTGCAGAGCAAGCAAAAAGTGTATGAAGAGGGATGTTGGGACAGGGAGTAGGTGGTTTGAATGTGTTACATCCATTAGGAATGTCCTGAACAAGAAGTACTGCTGCTGGGTTTGCCAAGTGAGTAGTTCTGAAACTAGGTTATTGTGAAATAACTTGCTACTGTTGCAGTTGCAGATTATTTGTGTGCTGTTACCTGAGGAAAATACTGTGTATTTGTGCTAAAGCACGCCATTGTTTTGTGCCATGATAAATAGATTTCTGCTGCTTTGATCTATACTTGTGCAAAAGGCAGAGGGGTATGGTAGTCTTAGGATGGCAGATTTGGAGGAGGCACTCCAGTGACTTTGTTTGGTTAAATCATAACCAAATCCTTCCCTCAGCTGTATGAAATGCAAAGGTAGCTCTAAATCATGCACACTTTATAGCCTGGATGCATACACAGAAGCAAATGTGATATTCCATAGGACTACAACAGACCTAAACATGACCTGTAAAGGAGACTGTGACGCTCGAAGCAGTCAGTGAGTCTTTAGGCCCTTTCTGTACTTTCTGTAGTTTTCACAGTGGCCCAGTGAGACCCAGTCCCCCAAGCCTTGCAGTCAGCATTAGCAAGCTCTTTTTGCTTAATGAAGCTGTCCCCCAGACTCCCAGGGGCCTGCAAACTTATGCATGATGTAGTGGCTTCTGTGCGCTAGTTTGTCAGCCTGGAGTGGGTGATGTGCCCATGTTTTATGAAGCTTGTTCATCTGTCCTGGGAAAAAACATTTTACGTATTCTGTCTAGTCCTGGTGAAATATGTATATTTGCAGTAACAGAAGCACCTGTAAAATAAAACTAAGGCAGGGAAATAGAGGTTAGATTTATAAGGGTCTTTCTTCACTGCTTCAGCCTTGAAGCTGGCTGACACACTGGCCACAGAGCCCCTTGGGAGTTGGTGTAGTGTAGAGTGTGTATTAGCATCAACATCTGCCTCTTTCTTTGTGAAACTGCTACTTCTGTCCCCTGGGCACGCAGAAGGATGTGCAAAGGGTGAGGATAGGAAACAATGCTAAGAAATGTGACACTCTCTTTTCCCCTTCTGAAGCCTGAGCTGTGCTTTCTACTTGTTTTTCTTTAGAAAGGTCTTCCTCACCAAGTGGTGACTGAGCCTAGGGCTCCACATGCTAATGCAGAGGAGCTGTATTATTTCCTTTCCCTTCTATAACTTTCTTAATTAACATTTTCATTGCTTAACCTACATGGCTCAGCCTGTCTGCATGCCTTCTCTTGTTACAATCTCTGAAGTAAGTGATTTAAGAATTTGATAATTATATACCTTGAAAAGCTAATTTGTATAATCATCTTGCTAGATTCAAAACACCTGCTTGCTCTTTAGTTACTTTTTCTCTGTAGAAAGACTGATATTATTGATTGCTAAATTGGGAATGGACTCAGTGTTAGCTTTTGTGGCTTAAGGACTGTTAGGGGTTGCTGGAGCTGAAGCTTCTTCACCATAAATTTTCTCTACCTCATGGTTAAAAAAGGAAGACCACTTTTGAGTATGAGAATAAAATATTTCTTGTTTGTTGAAATGTTTAAATTTTCTGATTTAACCCAGTGTTGGCCTTGCTCTGATCTCTCTGGATTTCCTCTTCAGTCCTCAACTGGTATAAGGCGAAGGGCTTCTGAAAATCATACACTATGTTTGCCTGCATTTCAACACTCAAGTACAGCAATAATGTAACAAAGTCACGTCAGAGAAAGCATTAAAATCAGCTCTAAAATGCAGTCTAGATTAAAGCACTTTGAGATGGTTGCTGCTATATGTTACATCTGTGTCCTCATACCCAGAAGAGTACTAATGATGTCTGTGGCACTTAGTAAGAGAAAATGCAGTTGTGAACACGTCTTCTACACAAACAAAGCTGTAAAAACAAGTACACTGTTGCAGAGGGTTTTATGAAGAAAAAACTCAACCCAGACAAACAAAAAACCCCAACCACAGATGAGAGAGCTGCCAACTGTTATGTAAATATAGAGAAATCCTTAGAAATCTGCACTAAGATGTCTACATATTTAATACACCATTAAGCTCTTAGCCTTGGGAGGGAGGCCCACATAAGGCTTTTTCTGCATCTTCGCAGCTCGTAGTTCAGTAACTATTTTTCAGCTGGTCCATTTAAGCCTGAGCACATGTAGTGAAAAGAGCCCTTTCTTGGTTTGTGTGTGGTTCATTGAACAAGGTGGCTGCTTAAAAACAGGAGCATTTAGTGTTATTTGTCATGTCACCCTTTGCTTTTACCCCAGCTGACCTTTCAGCTCTGCAGAAGGGAACACATGCAGTAATTAATCAGCCCATGCTTATTATTTCAGGTCACTTACATGATTTAGACAAAAGGAAGAAGAGGAATACAAATGCAAAATATTTTCCACCATTTGCTTTTAAGGGCAGGGTGGAGCACAATGACGTGGGCTGTCTGGTTTGTTACAGTGAGTTTAGGTGGTGTGCTGCCTTTGGTGGTGTAGAATTAATTATATGCAGTTGGCTGGGTGGCCACCTCTTAACAGGAGCAGCCAGAGTTGCCTCAGGCTGCTGCAGCTGTAGGGGAGGGGACTGTCATACCTTCATTGGAAGGATTAAAGGCTTTGTGAAGTAGAGAAGGAGTATCTTGAGCACTTCTTTGTATTCAGAATGTTTTGTGGTAGGAATTGTTAATAGCTAGTGATCCGTGGGACACAGTAAGCTTCAGACCTCATCAGGCACGCAGAATATCTGTTAAGAGCAATACGGGATACCTCTCAAAGTAGTTTTATGAATAAATATGAAAAACATACATATAAAAGTATAGTTTATTATTTGTTCAGTGTTTCATGTGCTTAGGAAACTAAGCTGTCGTAAGACTTGTTTTGAGAGCTTTTCTGGGGGGAAATGGTGACTTGTCCTATAGTAGCAATTAGACACTGGTGAATCTGGGACATATTTAAGACTTTCTGGATGATAGAATTGGAATTGGAGAGGCATTTTCTTTCCACTCAACTAGTATGGTTCCTTCTGATTTGTATTTAGCTCAGAGGAATCTAGTTGTTTTCTGTTCTTTCTGTACCTGTAACTTGCCTTAATTTCTCATTTTGTCCTACAGACCTTGAATAAGAGTCTGTTCTGTAGCAATTAGGGATTTGTCAGTCAGTTCAGATCCATCTCTGATGAAGAGTCTGAATGGGCTTAAATTTATGCATAATGGTCTCCTGGCTTAAGGAAGGGTTGCAGATCTTCTGCATAGGAGGAAGTGCTTATAGGGTAGGAGCTTTGAGTATTGCTACTGTGCAAAGAAGTCTTTAACATATTTACATATGTTATTTAGCTTCTTACTGAAGATGTACAGCCTGACTGACAGTAGCACCGCGTGATGCATGAACTACTTGGAGTACCGTGTCCTTCTCCCAGGTTGCTTACAGTCTCTTAATCATTACAATATCTAATCCCAGATTAGAAGTTGAGGAAGAACAGTTTCCAAAGCCAGTCAGTGTTCTTTATCTCCTGACCAGATGACTCACTAGCACGTCTTTAAGAGATTTCCTTGGAACGTCCATAGAAGATTATTGTTCTAGCAGAGATCTGAGACCATCACAGACAAATTCATGTCATCTGAATATAACATTAATTCTTCCAAGGGGAGGATAATTTACAGCCCTTTTTTTTACTTTTTTTTAATTTTTACATTATCAGAATGATCTTCCCAAATAATCATATTCACTGCTACGTGTAACTCGGCATGTTACCTGAATTTCTTCCAAATAGGGAACTGACAAGTGGTCTGTCCTCTTCAATGTAGCTTCTCTTCTTTTGAGGTAGAATCATAATTGTTTTGGTTTTAAAACCATGCAACTTTATTCCAGTATACATAGAGCACAGCTATGAGGAGAAGAATGAAGTGATGTACATTCTGCAAGTGCAAACAAATTGCATGTTTAGCACAATCTAATTGCATAGGTCTAGTCTTCTACCAAAATAAAAACAATCTTTTCCTGGCTTACCAGAAATTAATAAAAGCTGGAACTCCTTAAATCATATTATTGTTTCACATTATTTATCAACACGATTCAGGAAAAAGGTTTTGAACTCCCAACTTAGGATCAACTCTCATTGGTTTGTGAGACTGTTAGTGTCATCGAAATAAAGTCAAATGTAGACAAAATAAACCTCTATATAGGGTGCAAATTAATCTCTTTTCTTGCTACTATCTCAAATTAATTTGAATATATATAAATATATACATACTTATAGTTGCTTCCCAGTCTATATGTAGTAATAGCAGGAGGTTTAACTCGCATAGCTAAATTTAGACTGCTCTTAATTTGCAGAAGGGTAGGAGGAGATGACAGCTAGGACTACTTACTGCTAATTATGCAGGTATGAGTATCAGTTCACTATGACACTAATTACTGTTCATTTGTGTAGTTTGAAAATGTGTGGGTTTGGCGTTGGTTTTTGTTAGTGAATTTTGGAACTTTAAAAATAGAGGGTAATTCTCTTTCTCTCTGGCTTTGCATAGTGGCACTGATGTGGTGTTGCCTTGAATCAGGTGCTGTTGTTCAAGGTGGTGTAGAAATGCCAAGGAAAGATCTGTCCAAAGATCTGACAGATTTTTAAAGCTGTGCGAATGTTCAAAAACTGGCAAAGAATAGTTATTCTCGTGATAAATAGTTAAAAAAATCAGTCTGTTGAAGAGCTGTGCTGGTTAGGATGCTTTGTATGCTTTACAGGCAGCCTAATTCCCATCCAAAATAGTCTGTATTGTGTAAGAACACTGAGAAGAATAATTTGTCTTATTATGATGGCTGCAGTCAGTTCCCGATCACTCTGTTCCTGAGACCTCTCTGAAGATCACATCTGTTTTTAGCATAAAAAAATTATATTCAGCTTTACAGTGTTGTTAGGCAGAAGATCTTGTATATTTGTTGCCTAATTTTTTTCAGAATCAATTTTTCTGCTTTCTGGGCCTTAAAATAAAACTGCTCTTTATCCACTTCGAACATACTCCCAAACAAAGCTATTTAAAAGGCATGCTACCATTTTTCCCACTGATCTGTTTTAATCTGTGCTGCAAAGCAGACTATGGACAGCAGAGTAAACACTCAGTGTATGAGAGAATCCACCCCCAGGCTTCTTGTCAGGCCATGCATAGCATGGGACTTGTCAGCTGAAGAGCCTCGAGAGGTATTTCAGGCCCTTTACTGGGTGAAAAGAGAAGAAAGAGAGTGGACAGGTCACAGATCACAGAATATTTTGAGTTGGAAAGGACCCATAAGGATCATGCAGTCCAGCTTTTAAGTGAATGGCCTGTACAGGGATTAAACCCACAACCTTGGTATTTTTAGCACCATGTTCTCACCAACTGAGCTAGTCTCAGGGTCTAAAGAGGAGGAATTGTGCTCTCTGTAAAGGAACGGTTTGAATGATTGGAGCTTGGCCTGGGGCAGGTGACAAGCCAATAGAAATGTTGGTGCTGCTGCCTTTAGGCAGCTGGAGAGAGCCTCAGTCACAGGCTGTAGTATTCATGGTTGTCTTTTAAACACTGTTCTGGAAGGGAAATGCAGCTGGGGACTAGAAACCGGGAGATGAGTTTAACACATTCCAAACCAATTCTTGATGCAGGTGATCAGTGAATTGACTAGTGTAGTCACACTCTGCTGGAGCTGCTGCTCACAGACAAGGACTGGTAGGTGATGAAAAGGTTGAGGGCACCTTTAAAGTGCTGTCTGGCAAACTTTAGTTTTGCAGAGTGTTTGTCTCTAGTTGCATCAGCTTTTGGCATTGATCTTCCATTAAAAGCAGGAGAAGTGCTTGTTGGAAGTAAAAAGTGCTGACGAGTTTATTTTGTTTTTGTTTGTTTTAATTGCAAAGCTGGCACAGCAATAGGTAAGCACTAATGAAAATAAGTTAGTTGGCACTCCAGTTGTTGGAAGTAATGTTTTAAAGTGTTTTGGAGAAAAACAGAGTGCATCTTGTTATTGTGTCCTCTATTGTATAGTTGTGATATGAATCCTAATCATTCAGAGCCTGGTCAGTGATTTTGGGCTTGGCTGTGCTGATCAAGGGGCTGTGAAGCAAGGTGATCTCTTACACAGCAGCATCATGCTTCAAAGTGATTGACTTTGAAACATTCATTGTGTTGAATGAAGATAAACCAGTAAGGTGGACGTGGATTATGTTATTTTAGTCACATTCCATTGAGCTTTAATAGTCTTGTAGCCTGGAACCTCTCCGGTGGTGAGCTACTCCCTGCCCACAAAAACACTTTTATGAAGGATTGAAGCAGGTTTGATGAGTTCTGTCTCCCTGTGGAATGGCAATCCACATGGGCAAGGCTTAAAGAATAACCTTTTAGCTAAGTCCATTTGCATCCTAAAAATAATTTCTGCAGTGCAATACGGGGAGCCCAGGAAGCACTTAGTACTTGCCTGATGCCAGCAGTAACTGATCTATGTGGCCCCAAGTTTTGTGCAACAAAACCTGGCGTGTGTCTCCCATATAAGCAAATATTTTATAGTTATAATTGAGTCTAGCCAGGAAGGGGAGTGTGGGGATCCTGCAGGTAATTTGTGGGAACCATTGCATTGTTGGTATGGAGCCAGTTCCGTTCAGTGGTTGCACACAGAAAAACTTAATGGCAACCAGCCTCCCAACCACTGTCTCTGTGAGCAAAGGGAAGGGCTGGAGGACAGTGCTTGAGTGACTTGCCTGAAGGTGAAGCAGTCTCTAGCACTTTCCCATCCCGACTTCCCCTATTCAGGGCAAAGAAGGGAGGTGTGGTCAGCCTGTCTGAAGTTACTGGACCTGCTACCACTGGCTGTCAGGCATCCAGCACAGGCTGCCTGGGCTTTCAGAAATATAACTCCAATATGGTGAACAATGCATTTCTGCATAGAGTCAAATACTATGATTGCAGCATTATGGTGCTCATCCATTTTCTCCTTTTTCGCTATTTATATAATGCATAAATTTTTGTGAAGCTTCGTTTTTTGTGCTGAAATGGAATATTTGGTTTGCATTATAGAGCAATAAGTTGACTTTGAAGTATTGCGCTGACGTAAGTCACTTGCAATAAACACCCTAATGAGACAGTTCATTTTTTCTCTCTTTCGGTTGACCAAACAAAAGAATCAGAACCAAGAACATGGTCTAAAACAAAATAAATCTAGAGGTATACTTGGTACACTATAGTTTAGTCTAGCAATTCTTGTAAAACATTTACTTTTTAAAGGCAGGGACCCAAAATATATAAAATATATTAAAATGTTAAAAATGTTATAAAATGCTATATAAAATATTGTTAACAAGTCCTCATTGTTTCTGGGGTCAAATTCAAAGACCTTTCATGAAATTAAATGTTTAGCTTTGCTATCAGAATGATTGGAATCCTTCATCTTTGTTAGTACGTCTCTCAAGAGTAGGCTGCTGCCATGAACTGTGTGGCTTAGAGGTCTAAATTCTTTGTTTTCTCAATCCACAATAAAGAGGAAGCCACTTTATTGTATTAAACAGCTGTAATTCCATGAAGCATTTCAGTGATGTTGTAAAATCAAGATGTTTTGCATAATAAAATAACCCCAAGTGAGAATTTTATCCCTATCATGCTTAATTTGAATTTTACAAGGCAGATGGCAAATAATAAAGGTTGCATAACATTTGCCATTTAAAGAGACTTGTTTTAATCTCTTTACAACTTTGATAGATTTAAATGGTTTGGCCCCTATTTCTCTTTTGCCATGTTCTCTTCCTCATTTTTATTTTGTTCATCTTCAGCAAATGGACCAATTGCTAAAGAATGAGACATGGGAAAGCAATAGGGACTTTTGCTCCTTGAAAAAAAAAAAAAAAAAAAATCTTTATATCAGTCTCGAGGGATGGCTTAAGGCTATGATGCTTTAATGAAAAGACTTGAAACTGGGAACAGTATGAATTTGGTTTTAGGGCTACGCCTGCTCTTGACCTTATGAAAATCTATTCAAATTAGTGACATAAAAAGTCATGGCTCATGCCTGTCAGGGATGCATTCAGCATTTGAGTGCTATATTTCTGTCCAGGATTTTTGGCTGAACTGAGGCAGCAGCCTTTCCTCTCAAATGCTTTGGGCTAATCAGTGTTCGAATTATTCACGATCCCCATAGAACGAGTTAAGCATGGTCCTCCCTGGAGCGCTGGGGTCTGAGGGGAAGCAGCCAGAGAAAAAAAAAGTCCCAGTCTCTGCAGGCAGCTTTGGCACCAGGTGCACCAACTAGGAGTGTAGAGGCTTGCTTTTCTCCCATGCTGCCCAGGTGCCTGCTGCCTGGGTTTGCAGGAAAGTGATGTGATGCCTCGAGGGAGAGGAACAATGCTGCCCAGAGAACTACAGGGATAAAAAGGAGAAAGGCAAGAGAAGAGAGTTGCTGTGTAGCAACTTCAGGAGCAAGAGAAGGAGATTGAGGAGGTATGGAGGGTGATGGAAGATGTGGAAAGGGGCCAGATGCTGTTCAATAGGATAAGAGGAACAGGAGGGATGCTAGTGGAAAGGAATTTTGCTGGTAGTTAAGGTTACCTGTTTATAATGCTTGTATGTTTTTAAATGTAGGTGACTGATATATGTCAGTGCATTATGTTAGGTTTTGGTTAACTTTTAGGATTTCAAGTCCAAGCACTGAAAAGTTAGGAAATCTCAGTGTGAAACTTGACCCTGCAACTTGCTTTAATACAACTTACACATGACATACTATCAAATAATTAAGCATGTGATTGTGTTATTGGCAATTAATTGCCCTCCCATCAGTAAGGCCAAATAACTGTGAATGAAGTCGGGCTTTGAGTTATCTCAGTAGCACTGCATACCTGAGGTGATGATACAGCTTAATGGAAGTGTCAAACATCTTCTGAGAGTTTGTAGTTTAGTTACTAGAAGCAGTCCAAAAGCAAAGATTTGTGCACAATACTGAACACTGGAGGGTTTTAGTTTAAAATAATATCTGGGTTTGTTTTTTCTTCTTGAATACTTGAAACTTGGTGTTAAATAGATTTCTTTTGATTATGGCATGTTGCTGCGCTTAGTCAGATGTTTTACACTGCATATTCTGTCATGTCATCATTATAAACCAATTAAAAATTAGAGCAGAAAAGCAAGGCAACAACTTTAACACTTATTCTGTGTTTTGTCTGTTAGACACAATCCAAACAGCACCATGGTGGCTTTCCCCCAGGTAACTAAGGAATCAAATACAATGACAATAACACTTCTTTTTAACACTCTATTTGATTTGTTGGATATACAGACTACTTATATATATATATCTCTATATCGAACTAAAAGCAGTAGAAGGGGGTAAGGAAAGATTTTTGTTGCTCCTGTTAGGAAAACAGACTAAGAAATGTTGGGTTCGATTTATTTTCTGTAGCAGCCTATTCCTACATATGGTTTTTCTTCAGGAGACTTAATTTTCAGTGGTTGTTATAACCTGAATATGGCTGAATCCTCTCAGACTGGTTTTGAAATTGTGGAACATGCTTAAAAGTGAGTCAGTCAGAGACAAAAGGTTTCCCTGAAGACTGCAGAGGGGCAAAAAGTGCAATTTATGTCTCCAAAGGCTTAAGAACTGCAAATTATGGCAGTCAGGCAATGCAATCATGAAGAGAGCTGACAAGAAATTGCTTGGAAAGCCAATGACACCAATGCTTAAGGAACTAAAAGAGAATCTTCATGGACTTGGAGTGTTTTATGCTTTTGTGATGTATGAAGAGATGTTGTAGTACTGGATTTAGGGCAGGTGTTTGTGCTGCCAATAGAGTGGTCTGTGTCTAAGAGAAATCAGCTGCCCATGGAGATTCTATAGAGAAACAAGTTTTGCTTTTTTAAAAGACTTCTCCAGGTGGTGGTGGGTTTTTGTGGAGAGTGTGGGGTGGCGGTGAATAAAGACAAGATCCACTTTTTAGTGGTGTGACACTGAGCCTCAGGTCTGACAGAGAACCTGGGTAAAAAATATACTTTGGTTTTGGTGATGAATTATTCTTATAACACAAAGGGCAAAGAGCTCTAGTAACCATTTGATATATTCATAATAAATACTTTCTAAAAGTAACTGTTGGTGTTATTTAAAGATTGCATGTAAGTATCTTCCTATTGAAACATATATCTTTGCCCTTCTAAATACATATTCATTTATTATAATATTTCCAAATACATGGAGCTCAGGAGTTATTAAGATTGTTGTGCAGACTCAGTTCTGTGCATGGAGTGTTGTAATTAGCAATTAGGATCTGCTGCCTTTCTGCCAAGCAATATGGAGCTCCTCAGGAAGCCCTATTTCCTGACAGCTGGACCGCAGTAAAGAATGGTTCCCTGAATTGAAAATAAATTTTCCAGTTTTCTATGATGTTTACTTTGAAACACAAGTTTTCCAATAAGTGGTGTCTTGAGAATCTCGTTGAGCTCTTGGTTGCTATTAGCTGTATTTATCTTCTGCCTCCTTAAATATGATAGTGTAGGCCTGGCACAGCTTTTATTTTTGACAGTGATTGAAGTGATTAAGGATAAGTCATGCAACAGAAATATATTTTCTTAAGTCAGTGTTTCAGCTCTGTTCCCTGCTCAGCAATGGTAGGAAACATTCCTTTTTGCTTCACTGTTTCTGTGTATATGCATTTTGTGCCACACTAAATGCTTGTTTTATTTAGCTTGCAGTCATAGGATATATCTTTTCTATAAAGAACAGGAGAGGAAACAGCAAATGGAGTGTTGCACTTGCTATAAGTAGTTACAGCATCCCTTCCAGCGAGGCAGAGGCAGGCTACCAGAAGACTGCCTGTTTTCCTCAGGCAAGAGTACTCTGAATTAGAGTAATGGCTCAAACATGTGCATCTAGGAACTCAACTGCTAAATAACAGCACGGAGTCTTTGTAGTTTTAACTGTTTCGGAAATAATTGTCTGTACAGAGTACGTTATATAAACAAAGCCCGGCTTCTGTGAATCTCCCTGCTGTCTTTGGTTGAGAGGTGGTTGTTGCTATAGCAACTTGCAGACATTATTCGTGTTTTATTTTTTCTGAGGCTGGAAGGAGGACTCTGAACATCTCCGCAAAATTTGAGCTGCAGGGAGCTTGGCCCAGGAAACCCTGCAGCAGTGAAATGATTACCCGTTACTTGTATTGATCCCACTAACTTGTAGGTAGTCTAGAATTTATCTCTCTGGAAGAGAAATCCCAGCCAGTGTGCCAGGCATAAATCTAAGTGGCCTAAAGTGTTGTTGTGTGAAGATCATTAGGTACCAGGAGCAGCATAGCTATCTCATTGTAATGCCTGACTTGGCTTTTCAGCCAAGTCAAGCTCCTGCGGTGGAGTCTGGTGTTGACACGGCTCTCCCACATTCAGTTCAGGGTGCCAAGTCAGGAGATGAAACCCATGTGGCAATGAACTTTTCCTTAGTTAACAAGGTTGTGCTACTTAATTATTGTATTTGGAAGCTGCATCTTGCAGAAAACTGCAGCTTCTATAGCCAATTATAATAAATTTTACCTCATGTTCCTTTGCATGGAGCACTAAGTGCCTTAGACTGTTAGCATTAAATAATATTTCTTCTTTTCCCCCCTATCCTCTCTTCTTGTGTTTTGAACATCCTTATTTTTACTCATTCTCTGGTAAAAGACTTGACAAGATCTCACCAAAGGCAGTTGTCAGGGCCTGTGCAGAGCAGTTTCTTGGGAGTTGTCCTGTGAAACTAAACCACAATAGGCATGAAACACTTTCAGTCTAATGCCACTTCTCTGTTTGTGCAAATGTGCTTCTATTATGGCTGACTGGAAGAGGAAAATAGCCACTAAATCAATAGGCTAGATTGAAATTATCCTGTTTCTCTTCTTGTGGTGAGTGCCCATTTATTCTCTCCCAAATGAGGTAATTGAACAAAGTTACTCTTGCAACCCAATCTTCTTCATAGATGCGAAAGGATGAGACTGGAGATGCTTTAAAGCAATTACGGGATGAAGGCCAAGAGTTCACTTAGTTCAGCAGACACAGTGATTCTGAGTTTAAAGTAATTGAAAGCAAAGGAGGAGAAATCTTGGATAATGGATGTATCTTTAGCTTTATTTTAGGTGTCCTTTAATAGGGGTGGGTAATGAGGGAATTGTCATTTGTGTGGCAGGCTAGTAACTTGGAATCCGGTGAGAGCTGCTGTACTGTTGGTTGAAGTTCTGTAGAAAGAAAGTGGTTAGAGGTACCCAGAAGGTCAGAGAGGTGGTAAATGTATTCTAAAAGTAATGCAGTGGGAGAACTGCATTGTAGTCTCAGTTGTACAGTTGTGTAAGGTGGCAGTGCAGAGTAACCAAATAAAGAAGACTTCAAAGGAGAACAGTCCTGTTTTTGAACTTTCTTATGCTTAGAAAGTTCGTATCACTTCATTTGTTAAGTGTCTTATGCCTCTTGCAGCTGCTGTTGTGTGTTTGTGGGAAATACTAGAAGCCCTAGTTTTAGAGTATGTCTGCAGCTGCACAGACAGGAGAGAGAAATTATTAAAGCAAAAAAAAGCTACTGAAATCCATCTCTTCCATATAATGCCTGGAAAGCCAGTACCTATCTGAATTTTCTCCCTATGGAAAAAAAGCAGTTCTAAAACCTCACTTGTTTCTATGGTCTAAACCTCACCTGGCAAGGGCAAGGCTCAGCATTCGGATGTTGGTTAATGTAACATGTGTTTGCTCTTACACAGAGCACACTGAGACTGCACCTGAAAATGGTGTGCGTATGTGGGCATGTCCCCACAGGGCAACAGAATCACTTGGTTGCTGTAGAAAGGAATTAATTTCTGTGACACAGAAAAGGAGTAGTGCCTTGATTTTGAATGATCAGTGTGTATGAAGAAATTCTTCACCATGAGGGTGATGAGGCACTGGAACAGGTTGCCCAGGAAGCTGTGGATTCCCCCTGCCTTGGAAGTGTCCAAGGCCAGGTTGGATGGGGCTCTGGGCAAACTGATCTCTAGTGGAGGGTGTTCCTGCCCGTAGTAGGGGGGTTGAAACTAGATGATCTTTAAGGTTCCTTCCAACCCAAACCATTCTATGATTCATTCTGTGATTCTTCGGTGGCAGGAGTACCACCATTCTGGGTCTACTCTGTCTAAAACATGAAGTCACTGGGATGGTAATTATGAACTTCAGTGCACATGAAGCTACGTCAGAAGAGTTGAAAGCATAGAGGAAAGCATGGGTATGCACTGAGTTCAGCAGGGATGAACTTGTATATATCCGTGGGGTGGCAAGAAGAAAGCACTGTGTTGGTCTGGAAAGCTCTGTGTTGGTGGGAGTATCCTAAATTAATCAGTAGATATTGTTCATTTTGTTACTTACTCATTTAAATTAAAAGTATGTATTGCATCAAAAGAATGTTTCATTATGTTTTACTTTGGTAGGGAGAAGTGATTGTGTCCTCTTGTTGCAAAGCTGAGACCAAAGAGATTGCATTGTTTTCAAAAATTACTATATCTCAAGATCAAATTGCTCAGTAGAGCAATGTATAGCAAGGTATCCATTTTCCCCTTCTCTCCATGCCCACATTCGCTTTACTGTAGTTGCTATCTCACTAACACTTACAGTGCAATATGCTTTGATCATTGTGCCCTCTGAGCGATGATATCAAATAATGGGATACTCAAGTTGCTTTCTGCAGTTCAAGCAATCTCACCTTGGAATCGGTGTGATATAGAAAGCAGGCTGCTCTGTGCCTAATTCTCCATTTCTCAGCAGTAGGTGTAAGCTTCACTGTGGCTTGGAATTACTCACAGGAATTACCTCATAGTTTGGAGAAAGATCTCTAGTTGAAGTCCAGAAGAGTTTTTCATCTAGAAAATTGTACAGGTGCTCAATTTCATAATCTCTGCGGTGACCTTCCATGTACAGCTACTGCAGCAATACACTGACACTGACCCTGGGTATGGGAATCTGTCTGACATCGTGGTAGCAAATGCTGCCTGCAGCAGTGAGAAATCTGAGGAGGAGAAGCAGCTGGTACTCTTGCACCTTGGCTGAAAGTGTTTGCCCTTGTGTGACAGTCTCACAAATAAATCACTGCATCTTGCACATTGCCTGCTTTTGGTGTTTGAAGAGCACATGGCCTAAGACAGGCTGCACAGCACAAATTGCTGGCTGTCTGGAACTGAGGTTGTCCTGCATGCCCTCAGGCAATGGCATTTCAGCTTTTATTTTAGTGACGTGTAATTAAAAATCTTCCATTCACATATCTCATCTGCATCTAGGTGAGCTTGCTAGCCTTCTGGTCAGCTGCAGAACTGGCTTCATAGCACAGGCTTTCTCAGCAGAAAACAGGGACTTTTTGTTCCAGGGATCATTTCATGTTAATATTTTTGTTTTATATTGCAGTAAGATGATGAAATATAATTATCCAGAGGATATGAGTGCCAGCTTTTTAAAAAATGCTGTTACAGATACTGTGTTCCTTTTCTCATCCTTAAGAGATTCTAAGACTCTCCCTACCAAGGCACTTGGTTTGGTATCTTCTATGTTATTTAATATTTTAGGATACAATGCTTTTTAAAGCTAACATAGTCAGCCAAAAGTAATCTTTTATAAATATGCATCTCCCAATGGAACAGTTACACAAGTTTAATCTTTAAAAAAAAAAAAGTTGACACTTTCCCTATAGCCAGTTGCATCATCCAGATTTATGTCTGTGGGTTGTTTCCAAAGAAATCTATTTATGCTTCTGGTTTTAATGTTTTACAATTGGGTGCTGAATCAGCTGTGACAGTTTTAAATCATCTGTTTATCTTTCTAGTCTACAATATGATGAAAACAATGGCAACTTTTATACCATTCCGTGAGTAGTAAACACTAATGCTGGTGAGTTTTCACTCTTCGTTCAGCCAGGACATAAGAGATGAGGAACATTGGTAACAGTGCTTTGTTTGGCAACTCTGATGGTAGACTTATATGATAAGTGCCAGAGCAAAAATGACTGGTATGGTCACTGCAGCTTAGTGTCATATAATTTATTTATATTTGCAAACCAGACCGGTAAGTTCCACACTGTTGGAAGTACGAAAAGATGTACTAAAGCACTGAGCTTTTAAGAATTGAAAATATTTTAATATAAAATTAATTAATAGGTGTGTTTAAATAAGGCACGAACTTTGCTTTCATGTTTCAATGAATAGGAATGAAATACAGATACTCTGTCACTCTTCTGATCCAAACCTCTAACTTGCAAATGTACTCTGTAAGTACTGCTGTTTAGACTGTAAAAGAACAGGCATTTTCCATTTGCTGATGATGGAAATTTCAAAAAGTTTTTATCTGAAATTGTGTAGACTTGTATTACCTGCATTAAAAATACCAAACTGGTCTATAGTCTGGAAGTACTCTTCCTTCACCTCAGTTCCCTCAGAAATCTCTTTAACCTTCTTCCCTTAAGAAGAGAATCTGAGTGTTGACATCTAACCAAAATTAGGTACATGTCTTTATTGTTTCAAAACAGAAATCTAGATTTTAGTTTTAAAACACTGGAGTGCATTAGATCTAAGCCTTCTGCAGAATCTGTGCAGTTCTTTCTGCCTTACTGCTACAGTAGTTGGTAAAACCTTGTAAATCTCTAGAAATAATTTTATCCGTGTTATTAATTAGAATAAAAATTTGTTACAAAAAGATTTTGATTTGGTGGTATCACCCTATTCATCCTGCCAAGAGTTTTCTGAAAAATTTAAATTAAGGAGCCTGAAGGAGTTTGTTTTGGTGTGTTTCTGTTTTGCTTCTGAAGTGGTAGCTGCATTAGAGAAATCTTTCTAGTGTCTCCTTTGAAC
Organism: Cnemophilus loriae; assembly: GCA_013397755.1. Classification (NCBI taxonomy): domain Eukaryota; kingdom Metazoa; phylum Chordata; class Aves; order Passeriformes; family Corvidae; genus Cnemophilus; species Cnemophilus loriae. Next base: position 398,805 of record VZTF01000256.1, read on the forward strand.
CTGGTGTTCAGTGCTTCCAAGAGGGCTTGGGGTTTTTGGGTGGAATGGAGTGTGGACAGTATATGTGTAGAGTTTCCAAGCTGATGCTTCAGTTCTGTTCCTATCTGTATGCTCTTCCCCAAAGGATTAACCTGAAAGAAGCAGTGAAAGTGCACCATCAGTGTCTCGGTTTCCCTATTCCCTAGAAAGCTTACATCTCTTGTGAGCAAGCTTCTGCAAAATGCATGTGGATGTTGTGCCTCTCCTTGTCCCTCCTGCAACCTATTGCTAAGTCCTACAGTCCTCCAATCTCCAGAGATATTTCCCTTGTTTCGCATCCTGTTATGCTAAAAAAATCATAGGATCTGAGCTCACCCCCAGCACTGTTCTGAGCCTGTCTGTTGAACTCCCTACTGAACTGGTCTCTGAACCTTCTGGGAAGCACCAGGAAGCTCTTTGTCCATGGTGAATGTGAGCAGGGGTTTCTTACTGTGGCCTTTTGCTTCTGTCCTCAGCAGCTGCTCAGGGAGCATCTGCTGGCTACCAGGACAGCACCTCTGCTACACAGGAAGGGCTCTGCACCAAGGGCTTTAAAGGATGAAGGTTGCTTCAAAATGGTCTGTGGCTAGGAGCTGGCTGCTGCCAGGCTGCTTGCTCTTTGGAGGCCAGCAGCAACCCACAAGGCACCATTTATTACCTGCTGCATAGAAAGGAAGTTTTAAGTTGTTGCAGAAGGGGAGAAAAGGAGGAGATGTTGTATATTGATTAAATGCTGATGCTTAGTTCCTGTGCTGCTGCACAGCTTAAGTGTCAGAGTAACTGTCTTGGACACAGCTCTTCTGTGCATTATGTACAAATGGATTTTGGAGATGAGAGAAGGAGATGGTTTGGTTTTGTGTTCAAACTCTTGTGTTTGGGTCTCTAATCCATCTTCAAGCCTCTCAGCAGGAGACATGCATTGTAGCATGTGTTAATTTGTGGTGAGAATTTCCTTCCTATCTTGTTTTGAAGGGCTTGACTTTGTTAAGGGTTATGTTTGCGTGCATGGGAGTTTACAAAAGCAAATCCAGTGCTGGTGGCAGTGCGATTTTGGTTCACTCAAAGCACTGTTTTATAATAATCTTCTGAAAATCATAGCAGGCCCTGAACAAGATCAGGGCTCCAGTGTACTTATACTGTGACAGCGAGGAGTGGCACTGGCTTAGTGTTCAGCTCAGACACAGATGGTAGAAGCAGCAGCATAAGAAATGTGGTCTGTCCGATGTTCAGTACAGTGCAGCAGCACCAGACAACGTTGTCTCCAGCTGTGCTGGAACTGGTTGCCAGGCCAGTACTCACCCCACGCTCTTCTTGAGGGGAAGTTTCAGAGTCGTTATCGACAAGTGGATTTTGAAAACTAGCCTCTAACAAGTGAGTTTTAAAATGGGATTCTTTACAACTTTTTCTCCCCAGCACTTATAAAGAAGAGAGCAGATCAAAATTTTGTCCTGACTTACTCTGAAGATTTTAATATTAAACATCCAGATGCTTGGTTTTTACCTTTTTATCTCTCAGCTATAATGCATGCATCTTGGTAATTTTTGGCCAGCCATAGAACTTTGAGACCTCTTTATCTCTGGAAAGATTATCTTCCTTTGTTCCCAAGCTTACAATTTTAAAATGCAAGTAAAGGTTAAGTATGGGGTACAAGTATCTAATGAACGCGTTACTTAACTCTAAACCAATAAATTGCACTAAAATATTACTTAGTATACTGTTTGTCTAAGTATATATAGACACTATTGATAACACAAAGAATACGAAATTCTAAAGACTTGCAAAATATATTTTTACTGTAAATATGGAGAGTAGTTTTTACATGTCTTATTCATAAACTATGGATGTAAGAAAAGTCACAAGCAGTGGAAAAGCTTTAATTTGTGTTGAACTCTGCTTTTCCTTGTATTCAGCCCCTGAATCATGGTTCACAGGAATTTGCTTGTAGGATTAACAACCTAGCTGTGCCATTACAGAGACCCTTTAGTCTTAAAGTTCAGTGATGTTGCCTTAGAATAAAACAGCCAGCTGCTGAATGCTCAGATGTTTATTCGGAGCCAGGTACTCAGGATTTCGGTCTTAACGTGTTTCTGAATTCAAGCTAATAAATTCTGTCAGCTCTGACCTGCATCTGCACTTTCAACGCACTCTACCCAGCACAGCAGTACCTCTGACTTGACTGACATGCTAGCTAGCCACTGTTCCCAGTGGCTAGGTAAAACTGCCTAGGCTAGATAAAACTGCCTAGACTAGCCCCACTTCTTTATTATTACTTATACAAACTTAGAATACTCTGTTCTCTGCTTAATTCTGAGTAGTTCAAACTATGCATTTTTTACATTGTGCATGTCAGGTGTGACATGCTATATAAAATAAGCAAGTGAACTTAAGAGTGGGGCTTTTGTTTGTTGGTTTGGTTTTTTTTTTTTGAGCAGTGTTCATAAGGTAAGTGAGCAGTGTCCATAAATTGGAGGTAGCAGGATCAGATGCTAAGGAGTAAAGAATATATCAGTTCCCAGTTAGCTCTGTTCTAAATTTCCCAGTTTAATGCTGAATTTCCTGTGCTATGTGTTGGCAGCGCTTTTTTACTGAGGCATGAGTTTGTTCCAGCTGTCATTTCTGATGCCTTCCCTATTTCTCAACACACACCCCCGGCACTCTTCGACAGCTAAAAAAAGTAGCTGTTCAGTCATACCAGGGGGATTAGATGACAAGTGGCAGATACAGAATAGCTAGATTTTCTTCTTTTTTCCCTGTAATCCCTCCTTCTCTGATTTAGCTATTTTTTTTTTTCTTATGGCTGCTTCTCAGTACTTCTCTCTAGCTTGTAGAATTAGAGCAGGAAACTGGAGGGTGGTCCCTCTCCTTTGGTGCTCAGAGCACCCTTACCCAGAGGTATACCTGCGCTGTCAGGCGCACATGGCTGTCTGCAGGCCTGGGGCTCTCCTGTGCTTGTGCTCTCATCGGCAGCTGTGCAGCCCTTGTACAGCTCCCCTTTCCAGACCTGTGCTAGGATGCAGTTCTGGGGGGGCTGCTGTGCACATCCTGCTGCTGTGCAGCACCTCTTGCTTGTGGTCCCCAAGTGCCCCTGCACACTGTGTTTAATCTCTTGAGGATTACACTTCTGGGGGTAGAGCCCTTCTGGAAACAGAACTGCTTCTGTCTTGTGGCTGATTCTCTTCTTCAATGGAACAGAGCTTAAGCATCTTCTTTCCAGCTCCTCAGCCTTGGTGTGGAGCCTTTGGTATGCCATTCACCTCACTGGGAATAGCTGGTTCACATCGTGCAAACATGTCCTTGATGTGCCACAGTCTGAAAAACAAGTGTTCGTATTCTGCACAGCTCTTGTGTTTTTAAAAAAGCCCGTCAAAATGCCAGTGTGATGCTTCCTGTCTCAATGTTTGGCATTCAGTGGTTTTTCCAGGGTCTGGGTGAATGTTCTTTCTCCTTTCCAGCACATCCTCCCAGGGGCTCTAATTCTCAACTAAGTTTTTCCCCTTGAATATGTTATCTTGTCTCTCAGACCAGTTTTCTTTGACTGGAGCTTACCTGGCATGTAAAGAAGCACTAAAAGCTTACAGTTTTCCTCCTTTCTCTGTGTTTTCTATGAGACTTCTCCTCAGCTTTGAATCTTTTTAATATAGAATTTCTCTTTGCGCTTGTTTTGCTTCCCACTGCTAGCATTTCCTACTTCTGCTCACACAGGCCTCCTTTGGAAAACTGGAGATAACTGGTTTTGTTACTTTAAGAGGAACACCTTAGACTGTAAGGTTATTAGAGGCATTTTTGTCTGACAGATGCTGATCGTGGAATAGCTCTTTAGAAGTAGTTCTGCCTATTATAAAGTGAGTTTTTTGCCTTTTAGGAAATAAACTTTGGTACAGGTATTTGGTACAGATTGTTAACTGCTGTAGGACTTGACTATAATTATAATGGCTGTATGAGACATGGGGTGAGCTGGCATCCAATATGAAATTGCTTGTCAGTCCTTCTAGAGCTTGTACTTATGCTGCTAACAGAAGTATTGATTAAACTTGTCTGATTATGAACACAGAGATACATCGGAACTGATCAGAGATTTCTAAATAGATTTCATTTCCATTACTAAACTGCTCTTTTAGGAATAATCTGCCAGCTTTGTACTTGTCTTGGTTCAAAGCAAAACTAAAAGCAGAGCCTGCAGAGGTCCTCCCTAGCACTAGTCAGCCTTATTGATCACTTTCAGCTCTGCCCCTGGTACTGAATTCTGTGCTGCAACTGATTTTACTTGAAAGCTCAGCATTTACAAATGCATATTATTCCGTAGCAATACATCTATCTTTTCTTGCCTTCTCACCCTCCTATTTTTTCCCCTCTTTCCACACAGAGAAGCTGCGGTACAGCTTTCTGTTTCATGCTGTGCCATATAGTAATGGCAGAGCTGAGAGAGAGGGGCTGTGCTTCACAGAAAATTATCCTTCTCTAACACTTCTTTATGCAACTTCTATTCCCTTATGAAAAGGTAGTGGTTCAAGATGAGCAGCAGAGCAAATATTAGGTAGCTAAATTATACCTCTTCTGGCATCTGTTAGGTATTGAAACCGGTGTTGTCAATATTTAGGTATGGATTTTAGATGTTTAGTTGTCTGATTAATTGGTTTGTATCCTAGAGTAAGAGGTATTTTATGTGGGAGCACACCTACACTGGTTACTAAATACTTGTGCCAATTCTTATTTGATATCCATCATCGTTAAAATTCATGGTGTGCCATCTGTTCTTTTCACCACTTGTCATATGAGTGGTCATATGAATGTATATTCAAACTGTGTCAAAAAATATTCCAAGGAAATGTTAGACAAGGAAATATGGGGAAAAAGTATTACTTCATGTACCTAACCGTTTTTGCAAGTGGATTTTCTGGATGGCATTTAAACCACTGTTTCGAAGTTAATGGAGCGTTGCACAATTCCGTGGCACAAAGCTTGACAAAAATAACGCATATACTCAGTATGAAAGATGCAAAGAAATTTGTGCTGACGCTATTAGAACATCAGTGTACTCACTAACTCTTAGAAACAGTATTTTTACTATTTTGTGACAGTTTCCTCTCCTGTATGATGCCCTAGGCCAGGCTGATGGGAATTGTGATGTCCTCTGAGTTACAGGGGGACTTTTTCTAAAAATGTTCTAAATGGTTGATACATACAGGAGAAAAGCTTGTTTACTGTTACCTTAGCTTTGAGGGGAAGGTAAGATATAAAGAGTTTAGAATCACAGAAGTGTTAAGGTTGGAAAAGACCTCTGAAATGAAGTCCAACTGTTAACCTAACTAACACTGCCATGTTCACCACTAAACCATGGCCCCAGGTGCCACATCCTCAAATGTTTGAACACTTCCAGAGATGGTGGTTCCATCACTTCCCTGGGCAGCCTGTTCCAATGACTGACTACTCTTTGGGAAATATTTTTTCCTGATATCCAGTCTAAAACTCCCCTGGTGCAACTTGAGGCCATTTCCTCTCATGGTGTTGCTTCTTGTTGTAGGAGAAGAAGCTGACCCCCACCTGGCTACAAGCTCCTTCCAGGCAGTTGTAGAGAGTTATATGATTCCCCCTGAGCGTCCTTGTCTCCAGGCTAAACACTCCCAGCTCCCTCACCTCATAGCACGTGTGCTCCAGACCCTGCACCACCTCTGTTGGCTTCCTCTGGACTTGCTCCAGCACCAGGTGTGGATTTTGATAATGGTAGATCCTACCAAGCCTGGTGGTACAAGTGTTCAGTGGTGCTCATATTATCTTGCCAAAAATCAATCTGTCTACCCATAGGTCGAACTAATCTTTTGTATGAGGCCTTTAAAATGGCAAGTACTAAAATCTTGTGTTGGGCTGCCTTTAAGGTGTTACAGTTCTTATTGTCATTTGGAATCGGCATTTGTTACGTTCAGCTGTGGTTATTTCTGTTGATTGCAAGAGACTTAATACAGGTGTCCGGGAGAGGAGTGTCTGACAATTATTTAAGATTTCACACAATTTTTTTGGTGAGGCAATATGATTTTTGAACACTGCTCTTGGCAAAACATTGCTCTTGAGCACTAAACATTTGATAACACTGTTCTTCTATTTCCCTCACCCACCTTTCCCCTGCAGAAAAGGTACAGTACATCTAATATACAGGTTCTTCCTGCTACTTTTTACTCTCTATGTTAATCCTGAAACATGCCTGTGGAAGGAGGTAAGCAAGGAAGCAAAGACTTCAGTGAGGCCACGAAGGGAATGAACTCACTGAGATACTAAGTGCTGAGTGTATATTGTTAAAGCTGACATGCATAAGAAATTGCTTGGAGCCTTCTGAAGAAAACTTGTTTTAATTATGTTTTCTAAAGTGGATCTAATACAGTAATGCCTGTTTAGCTTTTAAATCTGGAGTAATCAGGTTTTTTTCCAGCTTTTCATTTCTAGTGATATTTTTGTTCAAATGAATCCTCCCCTAAGCTTTATTTATAACTGTCTTTTTATCCTTGCTTGCAAATACTTTCAAGCTGTTTGTGGAAGGCTTCTTAGAATTCTTACAGTCCGCCTTTAGGCTGTTCCCAGATTGCTGTGTTCTGGACTCAAACACTTATGTAGTGGAACTGCTGGATACAAAGATGCGTAGTAAGATAAAAAAATCATGGCATCTCATTTCTTAGCTTGTTTTTTAATTAGAGATAGATGCTGAACCAAGGATATGGTTGTGATTTGAATAATAGTAATGAATCTTTTGGGGTTTTTTTTGGTTTATAAAGGGTTGTTGAAAGGGCATTCAGAGCTCCTGAATTAGATCTTTTTCTAGGCTGGTAGAGCCTGATCAAAAGTCTGTTACAAATAATGGGAGTATCGCCTTGGTTAGATTTCATTCAGATCATTAATAGTCCTCTCTTCAGTCCTGCATTATGGATGTGTTAGTAATTCGTAAAGAAATTTTTACCTGTATCTTGTACCATCCCTTTAGAAACTTGGGATCTGCAAGTCATCTTATAAGTCTTATTAAAACACATTGTTAAAATGAAATCTTCTTCTGGCTCTTTCCTCAACTTGAATTGGGAACTTGTATTGTGGCTTCAATGCTTTCTGTGGAGCCTTTGGGATTTTTTCTATGCAAAATGATGTAGAATGGCATTAAGGTGAAATCTTGAAACGGTCTTATTTTAAAGGGAATCCAGCAATATTTAAGTTTCATTATAAGGTGAATGACCTCTTATTAAGTAAAATGGTTAATTAATATCTTCTTTTCTTCCGTATTTTAGCAACTGAGGCTTCTGAAACACAAGATAAGAGAGGCACTTCAGGACAAAGCAACTCTGGAACTAAACCAGGTACTCCATTCCACATGCTCCATGTTTTAAGGTTGTTTGCCTTAATGGTGTATGGAAAACAGCTGTTGTCACAGGAACTTCCAAAGTTGTTGCTTTTGTACCTCACTTACTGTTTCAGTCAAAACTGGTATCAGTGACTGTTCATGTTTAGATAGGCTGGAATCTGTGATTGTTTGCAAAGAAGCAAAACTGAAAAAATCTACTTATATTTCAGAATATCTTAGGAATGAGGGTTGGGAAGTGAGAAAAGACAGCAGAAGCCACTGTATTTGCATCTGTGCTTGAATGAGAATTATGTACTGTAGGCAGAGATTTGCAGCTTTGTATAAATGTGCTTCTGTGCAGGCATTTCCTCACTTACCACAAAGCGTGCTGTATTCTGTAATACGCTCTGTGCAGTGGGCAGATGTTTCTCATTACTTCACCATACCTCACGGGTACGTTGTGTGGATTTAATTCACTGTTCGCTTACACAGTTGAAAATGTATGTACTGAAAAGCTTAATGTAGTCCTTGGTGTCATGAGTCTGTTCCACCTGCATGCTTAGACCAAGATCCGGAAGAGCACTTAGATACGTAAATTCTGCCTGTATTGCAATTCAGGTACCCAAGATTAAAGTATTCAGTTAATAATGATTTTGCTTAAATGCCTGGGAAAGCAGAGGTGCTTGTGTTGCTGAAGACTAGGCCCACTGTAAACATGCCCCTTTTAACTCCTTGACAGCTCAGCAGCTCAGTGCCTGTTTCGTGCTGACAGACTCTTCTCTATCCCCAAACGGGGTGCCTTTGGCCTGCGTCCCCGGAGAGAAGGAATCCCAACGCTGTCTGTGTTCAGATCACACCTCGCATGCTCTTCCAGTCACACTGGGTCCTGCAAAAAGCACAGGATTCACGGCCACTCTCAATCAGTGGGAAAAGGAAGAGAAAATAAAGATAACATTACCTCTTTCCACAGCTCTTTGTGTTGGACAGTGTTCAATACTCACTTTATTCTGCAATAGTTTAATCCGGTTTTCATTTCTCAGGAGGGCATCCTAGCTGTTCCAATGTACCCTTCATCTATGCTGGTGTGTAGAAAGGAACCCAAAATTCTTGGAGCTGGAGCGAGGGAAGGCAGAGTGCAACTGATAGTATGAGCTACAAAAACTGGTCATATGTACAAAGTACATATGACAGTTGCTAATTCTGCGCTCAAGAGTTTGTCGAGTATTAGTTCTATAGAAGACTTGTAAAACTTGTTTTTTGCTTTTGTTAATATCATTAGGGACAAAAACCTACTGATGTTTCAGTACTGAATTTCTGCAAAATAATGTTTACAGCTTCTAAGCTTTTCAAAATTAGCTATTAACTTATTAAAATGAATTTTGAACTCGCACTAAATGTTCTAAACACATGGACATATACTGTTTTCATATGTAATTTAGAGGCTTAATTTCCAGCAGCAGGTACAAAATTAATTTCTCTTTTATAGAACTATGCCTTATTTATTCTCCAAACATCCCTATCATACAAATGCTTAATTCTATGCCTGTTAAATAAGTGAAGGGAAATAGTCTGTTGAGTGTGAGTTCCCACATACTGCAGCATAACCAGACTGGAACCTCCCCAGCAGCCTGTGGGTCTTCCTGGAGTGTTGTCTCCTAGGCTTTGCATATGCCCCGTTGGTAATTACTTCTCTAAAAAATGAGAAATTCTTGCAGGATTCATTGCAGCTGACGTGTTTCCCATCTCCTTTCACAGTAACTTAAAGCTGGTCTGATGACAAATATGAGCAAGAGAGAGTACAAAGTACTTTGTGTGTTTGTCCTGGTATTTCCTACTGAATAAGAAGAAATGCCAATCCCCTAGGTATTTGCCTGGTGGATTTTTAGTGAGTAGAGACATGAGAAATAAAATGGGGAGCAGTCCCAGTGAACTCTGTTGTTTTGCCACAGTTTGAAACTCTTGATGCTATGCACTGGGGATGCCAGCAGAACATCTGGATTCAGAATGCAAATGTTGGAGGTTGGACTTGTAGCCAGACTATGAAGGATCATTTTCAAGGCTTAGAGAAGACATTTCAATTATCAGTGTAAGACTTGCACCAATAATATGTGCTCCAGCTTCTAGCAGACCAAATGCAGTGATGGTCTGCTACAAAGGTGTTACCCTCATCTTTGTGCTAATACTGGTTTAGCTCTTTGTGATCCCAAATGGATACAAAATCGCTTGTTACTGAAGACACACTCTGCATAGCCTGCAACCTAATGTGAATTCTTTAGGATTGTTCTAACATCCTGGGGTGTTGGGAGAAGGGCTGTTCTTGTGTGAACACTATCAGGTGTGTGATATGGAAAAAATAATTGGGTATCTTCGAACAGAGTGGCAGAGGGCAAATTTAAAAATTTATTTTATTCCTTCCTTTGCTTATAATTAGGAATTCTTAAGGGAGACCTTTTCAGTTTGCCTGTCCATGTAACCCTCCTGCCTCTTTGAAGAATTGCCTCTCCCCAGCTGGGAAATCTCTCTTCTCAAGAAAGGGAAAAAAAAAACCCAACTAAAAGGGTATTCTGAAAGAAGCAGGTTTCTACATTTTTCCCCAGTGTCTCATCATTTTCTGTCAACTCAATGTTACATTGAGTTTGCTGACAGCCCTTGAAGGGAATCCTTGTTTTCCAGGGAAAGTGTGCATTATTCCACAAGCACTAATTACTCATGCTACAGAAAGTCATGTTTTGTGAATCGTGTGTGCCAGTCACAAGAGAGAAGGAATATTATTACCCTTTTGACCTGTGTCTGCATGCTGAAGGGACTGCGTGTGAGTCAGCACACTGCTGAACATCAGCCAAATGCTAATGTACACCGTGCAGTGGGCAAATCTCTGCCATGGCATGGCTGAGCATAGTGTCCTAAATGGCAGCACTGTGAGCTGGTCAACCAACATTAAAGTTTTGACCTATAACTGGGTGACGGATTACCTTTGTCTTTCCTGGTGACTTGTTCACTTGTTGCACCTTTCACTGGGGCTGTCGTGTTTGAAGGTTCTCCCTGCCAATTGTGCGATGGGTTTTCTCCTTGCAGGTGTTAATTTGCATCGCTGTTAACACTCCTAATTGGGGCTCTAGTTTGACAGTTGTTGAGATAATAGTTTTTCACTGATTAGAGTTCAAGAGTAATTAAAGTGTAGGTAGCTGTTGGTGAACTGGTTCACCTAACAAATCCTGTCATGCTTATGCAGAAACTTCTGTTAGAGGATGAAATGCACATTATTGATTTTATTTTTTTAATCTAATTCAAATAACTATTCAAAATTAGTCTAGCTCAGCCTCACTTCAGGGACTTATTTTATAAATATCTTTAACCTCAGTTTTATGACCCATTGTATTGTTTGCTAATAACTTTTTTCATAGGTATGCAGACTATACACAAGCAGGCTGACTCTACATATTTTTACAAGTTGCTTACATATATATTCACACTGAATAGTGAAAAGGCTCTGTTGTGTTGTGGACTTTCATGGTGACAATATTCTAGGTAGTTCTTTATCTTAAAATACTTAAAAACTGAGTTTCCCTCAATACTAAAATAAATCAGACCATTTATTTATACCCAGAAATCTTTTTGATTTTTCTGTGGGTTTTTTGTTTATTGTGTTCTTATGCAAAGCAGACTTTTTCAGTGCTACTGAAAAAAGCATAAAATTAAGGGCTTTCCAGGTTTAACAGAACAGGCTGAGTAGGAAATTAGTTTTGGCAGCATGCTGAGATGAATTGCTAACTTGGATTTTGTTCCTTTTGTCTGGAACAGCTCCATTGCTGAGACAGGAAGTCGGATGCTAACTGTTCAGCACTTTGTTGTCTTCCAGAATCATCACTGAGCAAATGATGTTTTTCCAACCAAACCTGAATTTTTAAAGTCAAGCCTGGGCTCTGACACAGATTTTTCATATTATCCTTAGTCTTACTGCTGTGATCCAAGCGGCCACTTGGAGATAGTTGTGAAGTACTCATGTAGCTGTATTTCAATCTACAAGAGTAGTTAAAGCTGTCATCTTACTTGACTGGTGTTATACCAGTCCATGCATGTGATGTCTCACTGCCTTTAATATATTTGCCAGAGTTTTTAACTCGTGTGTACAAAAACATCTTTCGAGATCAATATCATGCTGTTTCCAGAGGCTCAGCCAGAACTACTTCAGAACTTCTCAGGCAGATCGGTGTTTTTATCCAGCCTGTTTTGCTAGGGTGCTGAGGTTCTTGTGTCATGAAATAGGGCTTCTTGGTTGTTCTGAGGCAATATCAAGGGGAAGACAATGCTTTATTATAATAGATTATCCTGTGGATGCATTTTGAAGAGACATTATGGAATAATAAAGAGTATTTTTTTTCAGAATGCTGTCTAGCAGTCAAGTTATTTTAGGCTTGGAAACAAAACAAAGCTTCTTCCTGGGTTTTCACAAGCTGTAGTCTTGCTGGGTATTCACAGTTACATCTTAATCTATTCTTTGCAAGTATTTTACATCTTAAAAAATATGAATGCATTCTAATTATCAGTTTTCTGGGGTTTTTTAATAAGATGGATTTCTGAAAATGTGATCTATTTTGACAGAATAATTAGAGTTGTTTAACAGCCATTTTCCTAAAAGTTTGGGTTTGATAGTATTTGATTTTATGCTATGTGCCTAATACCCCTTTTTCTCCATTTGTAGATCATCCAGCAGTACTAAGGGTTGATGACAGGCAACGGCTTGCCAGAGAGCGGAGAGAAGAGAGAGAAAAACAGCTAGGTAAGGCCCACCCTGATGTTTGTTTGTTTGTTTTTAATGGACTGTCATCTGCATGCAGTGTTATTGCCAGTTTACTTTTAGGGGCAGTCCGCAAAATGATAGTGCTGGATATGCAATAGTGTCATTTTAGATACACTATCATATCTTTAAAGTAGATCTTTTAGTTCATCAGTGCTTTATCTCTCACCTGTTCTATGAATGTGAATGAAAAGTAGATTTAATTCTGTCATGCAAGGGAGCTTCACTCATGTAAATGGAATTTTGAAGTTTTAGAATATTTTACCAATTAAGATTAAACTACTTAAAATGCGGAATACCATAAAATACAATTGCAGAATACGTTGTCAATGTATGGTTTGAATTTTTTAATGTAAACTTGGGGTACTTTTTTCAGGTCAAACCTTTAGTAGGTGTCAAATAGATGTCCTCAATATCTTATGTCCCCTGTGCCCGAGTATGTATAACACATTTCAAGTGAATAGTGAAGGCTACTTAACAAATGACTACTGATGGACAGTGTACTGAGTATGGTGGTGAGAAAATTAAGAATATGTGAAGCCAAATTGGCGGCTTTCTGAACAATATTTATATGTTTGGCTGCCACAAAGTTCTGTGGCAATTGGGAGGTTGGGAAATACAAGTATTTCCTCATTTTTATATGCTTACTCTGATTTCTTTCAATGCCGAATTGTTCTTAGGACTTGAGAAACAGAAGTTCTTTATTTGCCATTTCTAACTTCTTTATTGAACTATATCATAATTCTAGCCAGAGTTATGCTGCTTTTTCTAACCTGAGTAGCCATGATTAGTTGTCACCTAGGTCTTGATAGTATTTATATCCTCCCTTCTTTACAGCACCTTGTAACATTGCAGTAGCCATGCATGAATCACTAGAATTCTTTTGGAGGGGAGAAGGAAAGCTTTAGTTTTGGCTTGCTCGAGGGGTAACATGACAGGATGTTTGCTAATCCCTGAAAAGCTGCTCCTCGAATTGAGGTTGATGGTATGTGTAGGCTTAGTTTCTTCAGGTTTCAGAGCAAATGGATGTTACTGGCCCATTTTAAATAATTTTTCACAGATGGTGGTTCCATGTCTCGAATTTGTTTTTTTCTCAGGTTTGATCCTTGTGTAATAACAATAATTTACTCAAATGCAGAGCAAGATGCTTTCCTTGAATTTAACTCGACTCTGATTTTTCCAGCTATTGATAAATGAGTATTTGTTACCAGAAGGACATGACTTCTGTTGAGAAATGTGTCATTTTGTGTGACGTGTTGTAAAAGCAACATCAGGAGTTTTTATAAGTTGACGTGGAACCCTTTATTTCCAAGTGGGAGAGTTTGTCATGTCCCTATGATGTATGAGTGTATTGTGTGTTCTTGCTTGAAGAATTATTTTGAACTAACAAGAAAATTGAAAGTCGCATTGTACTTTCATCTGTATATTTGTGTGCTATGATTTAGGAGCTGTCTCTCGAGATTTGTGTTCCAGTACACCAAAGCAATGATTTTTATGATGGCATGCAACTTTATACTCTTTTTTTATTTAATGCAGAACCTAGATAATCAGTCACTCATGTTATGTGAACCACAGCAAAGAAATTCCTAAGCTGTCTCTCTTAAACATTAAGTTGTATAATATTGTTACATAAATGTGTCTTGCTAAAAATTAGAGTTGGATTTTGTTAATACTGGGACATCAGCCACACAACAGTAAAGCAACTGAAGGAAGGAATTTTAATTTTTTTTCAATAGAATTAGGTTGGATTTAAACTTAATTCCTTTCCTTTTGATTCAGGGGATCTGTCAGGTTTAGCAAAGACTTCCTTTTAAACAGAAGTTGAGAATTTCAGTCATACCTCAAGTAAAATTATTCTTTGCTCTGAGAAAAAAGGAAACGACAGTGTTCAATTCTCTAGGTGTAGAGCTTGTAGTAATTTTATTTCGTGCTTTCAGCAACTTGAACTCCTGGAGGTCATGTTATCAGTCTTTTCAGGAAAATTAAGATGTTTGACCCTTCTGTTAAGGACATGTAGAGTACCAGTTTAATAAGGATTATGTTTATTTATTGGGCAATATTCTGATGTTAAAGTGGAGTTGATTTAAGACCTTTTTTTCTTCCCCCTTTTTTTTTTACTCTCAAGTTTTAATTTTTTTCAAGTTCCACTGTGCTGGGATAGATTTGGCATTCCTGTGGTAAAGTGGGTTGGTGTGTGCTCTGAACTCTTGTGGATTTGTTTGCACCTGGAAATAGTATTTCGGCAGTCTTATCCTACCTAGCACACTTGGGTATCTGAGTCTTGTTTTTAATGAAAGTTTAGAGAGTAGGAAATCCTGTCATTTTTGTTGTCTGGATATATATAGCATATATGTGCTGGGACTGTCGGTATCTGCTGTTTCTTGAGGATCATGTTCAGTCACCTAGTTGAAAAGATTAAAGAAGCTTTTACAAAAATGCCCCTTTCACCTTTAGTATATTCATGTTTTGTTTTGGACCTTTCTTTAGATAACATAGAAGATACACAGGGACACAATCAGCAAATCAGACCATTCCAAGAAGGAATGACTGTTTTAGTTCCTTCACTGTAGGAAAGGTATTGCTTTTGAAATGCCATCCCAACGCTTCTAAAATATGAATTCTTTGACTTTTTTGTGTGCAGTTCATTTTGCATGACTAAAGTTGTATCAGTTTTGGAGGGGGAGTTTTGTGTCAATCTTTTTATTCACCTGACCATTTGGTAACGTGTGCATTGTTGATATGCACATTCAGACCTTTAAAGGATTATTAGAGTGATCTTACTTGATTTTCTAAGTAATGCTTCCAGTGTTGTCACTTGCTCTTTAGTAATCATGTTTTCATTTTTGTGCTCTTTCTACTAGCGCTCTTCCCCACAGCACCTATGCAATAAAAGTTAGCATCTGACTTTAAAATACAGATATCAGATCTCTCTGTGAGACTAACCCCCTTGGACTGTGCCAGACGGAAATCCCAAGAGAGGCAGTGGTAGGTGAGGGTGACAGCTGTCAAATGGAACTGTTCCTGCAGGCCAGAGCTAAGGGAGCTGTCACACTTCTGGCTCCAGCTTGGCACTTTACATCTGTCAGGCTGAGCAGCTGTGTTCTGGCGCTGGATGCTGAGGCACAGACGTGCTGGAATTGAGTTGTTTATGAAGGCAAACATGGTAGATGGCCTGGTCAAACTGGAAAATTTTACTGAAAACCACTGCTTTTTCACCGCGAGGACTTTACCCTTATCTGCCGTACTGATTGTATCTGTACTGTCAAATTTAACAGTGCTGAAGAGCATTCTCTGGTGCTGAAACTAAATTGTTCTTTCTATAAAGCTGTTATGATGGATTCTGGCAGGGTTTTGGCTCCAGGCAACTAGCTGTCTGCTTGCTGATTCGCAGACAAGGTTTGGGAATGTGCAGGGGAAGTCCGTGGGCTTCTCTGCATGTGCTGATTAAGCGCTGTCACCATTTTGGAAGGTAGAAGTTTAGTAGTAGAGGTGAAAGTTGTTCCGTGCCAGTTAGTCTCTGGTTCCAGAGCACAGACCTGGTCCTCCCTAACTGGAAAGGAAAATCAAAATGTGTCTTCCAACTGGGAAAGTATCTGGGATTTTAAAATGGGTTTCATTCTGGTAACCTTAGGCAGTGGCCTAGCAAAGAGGAAGAATTTTCTTGTTATTACTTAGCAGTATCTTGGTCCCTGATTCTTGAGAAAACTGTTTTAAGTCTCACTTGTGTGCATGTTTTATCTACACTAATCCTGCTTGAAGACTGATCTTTTTTTAATCACAGTTATGATCCTGACAAGGACACATGGTTTATTTAGTTTCTAGTGTTGGGAACAAAAGAGGGTAATAATACCTTTTGACTTAGCACACTTCCTTAAATGAAGAGTGATTAATCTTAGTTCTTAGAATATGTCTGAATTTCAATTTGGCTAAATTCATTAAACTCTTAATACTTACAATGCATAAGCATTCAAGTAATATTTTAAAGATCACATTTTCATGTAGATTCCTCTCCCATTTGAAAGTTATCACTGGAAAAATAATAACATCAATAAAAATTACAATTTTTTTCTGTGAGTAAATTCCTTCTGGTCTATTTTCTTCCCTGGCACTTGGGGGCGGAACTTCATCCAGCATTTCCACAGAAAGAAGCCCCACAGAAACTGGGAATCACTGACCCTAGCATGTGAATAATTGTGGGATCTCCTTGGAGAACTTGAATGTCAGAAGGATTTATAAGACAAAAAAACAATTTTTGAGGAAGATTAGTTTAAAAATTTCTGTGATGAATGTCCCCAAGTGCATGCTTACTGGGGAAAGGTTGGCTTAGGAAATCTCACATTAACTTCACCTTTAATTACAGCTCTGAAATTCACCTTCTAATTCGTTCAGTCAGCCACTTCTGTGTAATGTCCCCATTTTTAGGTATGGTTAAAGCATCACCGATCCACTTTACTGCTAATGCAGCAAGGAGGCAATCACAGCCTCAGTGCAGAGCTGGCAGTGAGCAAAGGTGAAAGAGCGGTCAGAGGAGAAAGCTATTGCTGAGGTTAATGCTGTAAAGTTAGAAAAGATAAAGGCTGGAAAGATTGACAAAGACTGTAGGATTTGTGCTCAGGTAAGCTGTCCGTCTGAGGTGGTTTCAAAAGGCAGACTGAGAAAGCACGGTGCTAGGCTGATCTGCCTTTATGTAGGCAGTAAACCAGAAGAAAAAGGACTGAAGTGAAGAAACAGCAGAAGGGACAGAAAAAGAGAATCTGGGGGCACATTCTTTGCTTCACATAGATAAACAGAAAATAAAGGCTTTGACACATAGCGCATGATCCTCCTTCCCTCACAGCCTAAAACCCCTGCAATGAATAGTTCTCTGTGTGTGTGGTTGGGGAAAGAAACTACAAAATTATTTCCAAAAAATAAACATGCGTGGTTTGCAGCTAACATCTTCCACATTATATTAGTTAATTCCAGTGTAAAATCAGTTGGTTTCAAGTCTTATGTGTCTCTTAATATTGGAATGTCTCTTTCTTGACTGACCTTGTTTTCTCTTGCTCTGTTATTCACTTCGGAAGTGTCAGAAACACAGCCTTAATTATGTTGCTTTGTAATCTAATCCAGCATTGCTAGTTTGCAAACAGGCAGAAGGTATTTAACAGCATGTCTAGGGCTCAATTTCTAAATCTTGTTCTTATGCTGTAATTTTGTGTCCTTGAATCACGTGACTGTGTTCAAATGTATTGATTGTACTAAGGAATGAAATAGAAAATGGATCAGGCTGTGACTTTTGTTTGTACTTTCCAGCTTTAATGTAATTGTTCCTATGGAATTTAAGCTTTCAGCATGCAGGTGCTATGTGAATGATGACCAAACTTTCCTTGAATGAATATTGCATGTCGTCAGACAATGTGAGTATTATAAGGGAGAGAAGGATCATGAACCTGTAAATGCTCAGGCCCAAAAAAACACCTTTTTGTTGGACCATACCCGCATTGGAGTTCAGTGTTGGCTCAGCACCAGGCAGAGCTCTTAGCACAGTTTCTGGAGACACCATCATAAAAGTTGGCATTCTTCCCTTGTACGTCCTCAAATTGGCTGCTCTTTCAGGTTGATGAGACCTTTTAGACATACCTTCAGTTTCCTGTAGGCTCATCTGCTGATTCTTTCTATCAGCAAGGCATTTGATGCTGTGTTTCTAGAAGAACATCTGTGTATCCAGAATAGAGCTTAATATCCGTAATTTTTCACCTTAGAGTAGAGGTCTAAAGAGTAAATGTTTTACTCTACAAGACAATTTGTTCATTTCTGTTTGGGGTAGCAGGAAAATGTTTCTGCAAATTCATAAATAGGGACATAAGAATGAAATAAAAATGTTATTTTAAACTTCTTATTTTTCCTGAAGATATCCTTATATATCTAAGGACAATAATTTATGTCACTGTATACATCTACCTTATAGGTGGCAAAAACTGAGGCCTTAAGTTCATAGAAGAATGTCAGTAGTGCATATAGGAAGCAGTGAAAACAAAGCAGATGTTCTCCTTTGATTCTCTAATAAGGTGAAATGTAGGAATTGAAAAAAAAAAAACAAAAGTAGTTAAGATTATTTCTCTATCTGTGAAAAGACTTAAATTAATGAAAATAGATACTACACTTTTTTCAGCAAAGAGATGTATCATAAATCATACTATCATGTGCTTGTTAAATTCTTGGTACAAGCATAAAATTAGTAACTTCCTTATGTTAGCAGATGGGCACATATTTTCTGCTGCCTTTTGCCTGTAGCGTAAAGGTGATGGAAAGATGTAGCTTTTGTATTTATTTTGAATCAGATCTATTATTTTTGTTAAAAATTATTCCAGCCGAACACTTCCATTTGCCTTGGTTAACCCATCACTAATGTGTGTTTGTGTTACTGAGCTGTCTTGCTGTATCACAAAAGTATGGTTTTTATCATCCCTTCTCTGAGGAGCAGAAAGCTGAAGATAAGTGTTCTGTCCAGAGGTCCAGCATTCTGATTGTCTTACCAGCACTGAGAAGTACATAAATATCTTTTCAGCCTTTGTCTTCTTGAATTTAGTCTTAAAAGTTCAAATGTTCTATTTTCATTACTTTTTTCAAACAACATGACAGACTGAATCTATGGAAATCACCGTAAACAGAGCCTCAAGAAAGTCTAACCATTTACATTAATAACAGAAAGAACAAATAATCTCCATATCTTTTATAGGCAAATTAATATTCCAGTGACATCAGTTAAGAAAGCTGTTGGGGTTTTTTTTGTTGTTGTTTTTCTTAATTTATTAATTTTCAGTAGACCACCAAAGAGCTTTTTTGTGCTGGGTTGCCATTGTAAGCAGATTCCAGGCACAAAAGAGCCAGTTCATCACAGGATCTGTGGAAGTCTTGTGGCTCACAGCAGTGGCTTGTCTTGGTATGATCATCAGAGTCCGTACAGAAGTGACTGTTCATTAAAAGCTGACATGCTGCAGCTAGCTGGATTTTCATGAGATATATGCAATTATGCTTCTTAAATGCACTTAGCTCTTTCAAAGAGAATGGGTTTTTTCAAAACTTCTGCAAAATGGTTTGATTGAATTCCAGGTTTGAACAACTACATTGTTTGGGTTACTTAGTGTGTTCAGGGTCTAGGTAACAATATGTGTGCGCTGAGTTTGGGGGTTTTTTGTGGTAGGTTGGTTTGCTTTGGCTGGTCTTTCGGGTTTTTTTTATTCATTTATGTACCACTATGGCGAAAAGATGCTGTGAGAGTCTAGAGCATTTCCTGTGTGAAGGTAGCACTAACTCAGACTGCAAACATATGATGTTGCATAAGGGAACAATCTAGTTCCACTCTTCTGGGTCCCAAAGCTTTCAAGGCAGCAGTGAGGAGAGATCCAGAGTATCCTACATCAGTGCTTTCATGTGTACTGCAGTTTGAGCCTGCGTTCTACAAAATTCATGAAAATTCAGACCCCGATAGGGAAAAAAATCGGTCTTGTGTAGGGCTTCTTGATTTGTCTTGATTAGGTCTTCTGAAACATGCTGTTTGAAGCTGTGCAGAAGTGGAATTACGTGACAGGTTAATGTTTACCTTTAGACTTCTTTGGTGGGTAGCTTCCTTCCTTCTGTTGGTCTAGGTGCTAGAATTGTCATCCCAGCCACTTCTATCATAAGAGATCTGTATTGATCAAGAAAGGTGAAAGTTATAGTTTTATCTCTCTTTTTATTGTCTTTTTCAGTAAAATATTACAGACAATTATCATGGTTTGTATAACAGCAGTTTGTTCACATACATCTGATTTCATTATTTAGGCGTTTTTAACTTGCAAAAAATCCTTTCTTCCGTGAAGAAACTGTATGCTCAAATAATTTAACTGTTGATAATTCATAATAAGTAAATTGAGATTAAATAAAATCAGTGTGTGGCCAGGGTACATTTTAATACGTGAGGAGAGATAAGGATATTATGTATGTCTGAGGAAAATGAGTTCAAAAGGTTTTCCATTTACCTTGGTTATTCAAAATGTATTAAAGACTTCATTGCATAAAGCAAGTTAATACTTTTATTTCTGATTTTTCGCACAGCTGCGAGAGAATCCGTCTGGTTAGAAAGAGAAGAGAGAGCACGCCAACATTATGAAAAACACCTAGAAGAACGGAGAAAGAAGCTAGAAGAGCAAAGACTAAAGGAAGAGAGAAGGCGAGCTGCCGTAGAGGAAAAGCGAAGGCAGAAACTAGAAGAAGATAAGGTAAGAATGAACGTCATGAAAACACTTTTCAACTTCTTTTGCCCTAAGATACAGTACTATCAACCTTTTTCTCCAAGAGCTGATGTAAAGAATGCAATGTGAGCCATGGTCAGTATGACAGAGCGTGTGGAAGGATTTTAAGCCTTACTTGCACAGGTACTGCTTCTGTTATGAATCGAATGCAGTCAAGTTGAGCGTGCCTGGATTACAGTGTATGGCACTGCGCAGACTCATGCAGAAAAACAAACTGGGTCAGGTTTGTATGGTTATCTGTTAATTCTTAGCCATTCAGTTTAAGGGTAGTTAAATATAAGTTGCCCTAAGAAAACCTTTTCAGAAATGAGTGTGTAATGGAATATGCTCTTGGCTGATTTGTCTCAGTTAAACTGGGAAGTATGTGCAGTGTGATCTTATGTAAGTCACCTCATCCTTTTGGCCATTTAGTTTCCTATCTCTCCTGCTCTTCTGGTATTTAGTAGATGAGAAGCAGCACTAGGATGTGTTTGTGTAGTGGCAGGGCCACTTAAACAGATCTTACCTTTTCAAAATTTCAGTTAACGTTCTAACTTATTTATGGATTACTTGCTGCTTAATTTTGTTCTAGTCTGTGTCTTGGTAGGCAGCACATAGTTGTAAGATGCCTACTTGGTTTTCTCCAAGTGGATGGAGGGTAGCAGTGTTAGATGAGAAAATAAAGTTAAAAACCCAATAGTATCCAAATGTATTATCCTGTTGTACTTAAGGAACGACATGAAGCTGTTGTACGTCGCACAATTGAAAGAAGCCAGAAGCCAAAACAAAGGCAAAACAGGTGGTCCTGGGGAGGAGCACTACACAACCGCATTAATAACACAGGTAAAGAGGGAGGCTTGCTTTGCTCGCCAGTTTTCCTTCCCTGCCAGTTAACTGGAGTTTACTTTTCTTCTTCTGAAAGCAAGGATGATTCAGTGTATGTTAGTTTGAATTCTTTGCTCTTGGTCCTATTATTGCTAGCAATGGCATGTTTGTGACATTGTTGTGTAGCAAAAACATAACAAGGAGAAATGTGAACAGAAGTTACAGCTTGTTTCAGGAGCTGACTTATTCTGTAACTACCTTGCTACTGCTTCCTGCTTCTGCTGCTTTGCTGTTGTTCGTGTGTGTATATGTGGGTGTGCTTGTGCTGTGTCAGTCTTCTGATATGAGCTACTGTGGCAAATGCTAGCTATGTGCCTCAAAAAGTAGGTCTGGTGGAAATGGCCAAATACTGAGATTAAAGTAGACACAAGGAAGAAAAATGGTACTTTGTAATAAGTGATCTGTGCCTTGTACTGAAATCTGGCGAAATAGAAGTCCCTTTTCTTCCCCTAAAGAGACTTAAAGATTGGCAAATTAAGTTTAAGTGAATTTTAGATATATGCTTTTTCCCCTAGTTATCTTCCCTAACTTAATCTGCCAATCATTAATGTGTATATGCCCTGTTCAATATGAATCAAACCCCCCAAAAGAGAATTTTTCCTTTATTTCTTTTAACAGAGAGTGATACTTAAAGTTATTTTCTTCCTATGCTAATTTCAATGGGTCTAACCTCTCATCGGGGAGTAAAAAAAGTTGAGAAAAGAATGCTGTGAAATCTTTGTCATATATAAATTCAATAAACAGTTATTTTTCATAAAAGTTTACTTTTTTGCTTAACTTTGTATAGCTTACTTGATTTTTATTTTATTTTCTGTGAAAAATCATTGTCTTGCATTCTGTCCCTAGGTTATTTTTTTGAATCATCATTCACCTTTCTCGATTTAGCAGGCCTGGAGCACCACTTCAAATCTCTGGGTGGTGCTAGAAAACCTGGTACATAATGCTGTGGTTTGTTATTCCTTTACCCATAGCTAGTTCTCAGGAAGTGAGATCATCAGTAACTAAACCACCCTCATGTAGTTGCAATGCATGCTTAACACCATGCTGATAGATTAGAACTGTTGTTAGTGCCAGATTTTTCATTATTATTTATTTTTATGGTGGAGAGTTACTGCTGGCTGACTCTAAAGATTTGGCACAATTCACTGAAATGAAGCATAATATTCTATCTACTGGAATTCAAGGAGAGAAAATTTGAATATTTAGTTATTTTCTAAAACTCTTTTGGCATACTGCACGCAGGATTTACAATTATTTTGCACATGAACACAGACACATAACCAGCTGCATTGGCTGTTTTGTTGCTCATGGGTATTTAAATTCCTTTTTTTCGTTTGTTTCTTTTTTTGGGTTTTTTTGGGTAAAAGAAAGCAGCAATTTTCCAGGCAATGGATTGCATTTGGCCTGTTCTACATTTATAGGATTCGTGTTGCCAACACTTGTATGCAAATCCTTATGCTGAATGTCATTTGTTTAAATCAGGTTCATTGACACAAGAAATGTCATGCCTAATAGCAGAGGTGATTTTCAATATTGTCATTTGTCATCTTCAGAAAGCCAGTTTATGCAGTACATCCTTTCTGCCAAATGTAGAAACTTTATGGCTGTGCTGATACACTGTGTAGTTTCTCAGTGGCAGATTAGACATGAGATCAAAATCCCCATCCCATTCCCACAAATATTGTTCTGTTCTCAGGAAGTCTGAGCATCGTGTCTCCAGTAATGACTTGCACAGGGCATTCTCCAGTTTACCCCACAGATCAATGTGGGATCATCTTGCCAGCCTACAGAGGTCTTGTTCTTAGTTATAGCATTTAGATTTCTCTTTTTTAAAACCAGTTTCTGAGTTTTATTCCCCTCCCAGTATCCAGTTTGCCACTTCTATGCCCTCACCAAGTCATTCTAACATTAAAGTTAGCAAATAATCACATGGAGTAGGGAGAATCTTTCTTCAGTCCAACCAGTTATAGAGAATCCTATATAGTTCACAGATCTGGGGAGAGCTAAAGTATTTTTCATATACTCTATTTCTATGAAATTTTTTTGTACACAGTGAGTATAATTTAATCTATTGGGACAGAACAGGTAAATACAGTGTTAATACACTTGTCATAAATAACGGCAAATATTTCAGCAGCAGCATCCTTAATGCTGTCATTGTCCTGAGTTTGTATCTGCTTTGAAAACAGTGTACAGACACATTTTTTGCACACACAGAATATGAATCAGCAGAGCAGTTAGGCATATGCTCAAGCCTCATTGCATTTCAGCATGGTTGAGTGCTTTGCTGAGTAGTGCTGAGGTTCAGTACATGCTAAAACGTAAGCAAAAGCAGAATTGATTCTCACAGCATCTTTTGGATGTCAGATTTTCAAATGGAAATTTGTAATGGGGAATGTGTAATCGATGCATGGAGCTTGGAGCTCTTTTTGTTTGGGGTTTTTTTAGAGAGAGAGAAAAGAAAGGACATAGCAAACTTCCTGTGACACACACATGCACGAAGTGTGTGCGGTCTCTATTCTTGAAATAACCTTCACCCCTTCAGCAGGGCACAGATGCTGGCTGCAGCAGTTGTGCAAATGATGCTCTAAAATGTAGAGAATCTAAAATAAAATTATAAATTTTTCATGTTATGTATGCCAAGTAACATTACAAGTACATTACAAGTACTTTCTGCAGAGGCTGATCTTTTGTAATCTGCTAAGGTGTGTGCTGAGTTGGATTGACTCACTACAGCTTTATTCTCAGCACGCTGAAAATAACTTTATGGCGGGTG
The DNA here is from genome assembly GCA_013397755.1 of Cnemophilus loriae. Lineage (NCBI taxonomy): Eukaryota > Metazoa > Chordata > Aves > Passeriformes > Corvidae > Cnemophilus > Cnemophilus loriae. Next base: position 422,852 of record VZTF01000256.1, read on the forward strand.
GTTTAGCACTTATACATAACTGTGAGATTTTGAACTAAATCTTTTAATTTCTTTCATGCTTACCCTCACTTCCTTTGTGCACTAGTCTTCCCTTAATCTTTCAGCATTGCGTTGTCACGCTATTGACCATCTGCCTAGTAACAGTGCCCTGTCACGTTTTATTCAGGTGCCAGGGTGTTTTTTAGTGAATAACTTTGTGTTTCCAAGCATCTTGGTCCTTCCCTGAAGCTTTCTATTCTAAGTCATGAGCAAAGACTCTCTGACAATATTGAAAGTCTTTAGATTGCAACCCCTTGAGTGATAACGAACAGAATATTTTACACGTTCGAAGCTTAAGTTGTGTTGTGCCCAGTCTTTGAGTCACCTGTACAACGTCTGCTGAGAAATCCATTCTATTTTGGAAGTTCTTGTGGTAGAGCAGGAGTGACCTAGTCTTGTTTTCCTCCTCCCACTAGTGAGCTAGGAACTTGCACTATTGCATGTGGGCTGTCAATTAGCATTATCTCCATTTGTTTTAGATCGAGACAGGCGGTCTGTTTCAACAATGAACCTTTCGAAACATGTTGATCCAGTCATAAACAAGCGGCTCTCCTCCTCATCTGCAACATTACTAAATTCTCCAGACAGAGGTACAGTTTTGAAGAAAAAAAGCATTAAAAGAGCAGCAAGAAAGAATGTTCTATACTGATGTATTACTTTGCACATAAAAAAAGCTTCTGAAGTCATTTTCTGTACTTCATCTAAGTGGTAGTGGAAAGACTTCAAATGTGACAAGTAAATGGTTGAACATTTTTTCCTGTGAGAACAAATAATTCTTGTTTTTTAAAACAAGAGAACTTACCGAAACAATCCTACTTTAGCAAACAATAAAAGCAGTGCTTCTGTCAGGTTTTTAGTAAATGAGGTACAACTATTGAAAGAATACATCACTCCATAGTGCATGCAGTCATGTGTGACCTTTTATTTGCATTAGACCATTTTGTCATTATTTTGTTTTCCTTTCTTTTTTAGTAGTAGTTCTTGAATGTCTAAGAACATGTTGCATGAAGCTTTCAAGCAGTTACTTTACTACAATTTCTGGTTATTTTATTACCATTTTTGGTTATTTTTATGGAAGAGGTGTGAGTGTTTTTCATATTGTCTGTTTATTGACTTTGTGTCCAGTTATTTCTCAAAGATTGCTTCATTTCAGTGTATGTTTTTGATGTTTAGAAGTCTGAAAAATGATAAACCATCAAGCTTTTAAAAATTAACCTAGCTGAATTGCTGCTTCTGCTCTGAGGACTTACGAGATTGAAGTGTTGAGCTTAAAAGTTTTGTAAAAGAATGTCTCTTGTGTAACTTGTGCAAAGAGCTTTACAGTAAAGTACTTGATAGGGATTTTTTTGTCCTCTACTGAGAACAAGTTCTGTCCCATTTCAATCCATAAAATTGTTTTAAAAAACAATTTTTTTAATGGACTTTTAGTTGTGTTGTCTGGTCGATGTCATTATTTGTGTGTCTTAACTAAGTTCCAAGTTTGCTTGAACATGTGTATCTAGTTGATTTGATGAGCCATGTTCATCATAGTGGGCTAACCTAGTTGTATGGTCTGGTAACTTGTGAAAAATACAGTATTACATTAGGAAGTAATTTATTCCTAAGCACCAGTCATTTCTTGCTCTAAATGTTGAAATCCAGTCAGTTTTAACTTTATTAGCTTTTCAGGTGCGTATATTTTTTTCAAATGGTTGCTGTTCTTTGCCAGGGGATGCTTTTTTGAGGAAGGATCTTGCTGATGTGGGCAGGTGAACAGCAGCAGGCATTAAGTATGAAGAATAGTCTCTCATGGACTGTAACACAGTGTTTTAGCTTCTGCCACTCACTTCAAGTTCAGGAGAAGTTAAACTGAATACTAGGCGGTCTAGTGGTAGGGAAAGAAGAGGAATATGGAAGTGATGGCCATATGTCAAAGTGCTAAGGCATTCTTTGCTTGGCATTTTTACTAAAACAGCACAGAACTCTTTAGGGGTCCCTTGTGAGTTTTGCAGACGCCAAGACAGAAAGTAAATCCAAACGGTACAAATGTTTTTTCTCATGCAAAGTCAGATACCTAAATCTAGTTGAGCCATGTATCTGGAGAAGTGCCACTAGTCTCTCCAGTGGCCTCAACCTCTTAAAGCAGGTGCTTAAAGGAAGGCTGTGACTGCCTGCTCCCCATTTCACCTTCCAGAGGGCACCCAATCACACTTTGTCTGTAATACAGGCTCCTACCTGCAAAACAGCGAGCTGGAGATAAGGATGATAAGCTTGCCTACTAAGTGGCTTATAGCTGCCAACAAGAACTTGTCATCTGTTGTGCAGCACCTTTTTTATCCTTTGAAGGACAATATTATTTTTTTTCAGTGCAGCAAAAGACAAAAGTTTTCATTAATTAATTGGCTAAAAGACTAGTTAATGCCATTTCAAGTATTGTATTGCTAAATAGCTGTTTATCACAGTTGTACAGTTGGGCAGCTAGAATAGGCTTCTCATTATGCTTTTATGTTTCTGTAGTTAGTGAGTAGTTGAAACTGGAACAAAACATTAACACACATATTCAAGTGGAGAAAACTGCTGTTGACCGGTAGATTTTGGCAATTGTGCTCTTTAAGGAGAGCTTAGCAAGGGGATAATACTTTTGATGAGGTATGAGTTACATACTTTAGGTTTTGCAAAACTTGCACCCTAGTTGTTTTCTTCCCCCTCTCTGCAGTGATTTTTCTTTCAAGCAGATGATGGTCTCAATCACTGCATCACCGTTTTCTGCAACCATTTACAGAAGACATTCAGGGACTCCAGTATTGTTTCGTGTTGAAAGAGCAGTTTCCCCCTATCTACTCCCCACCATATTGTGTATGTGTATAAGCAAACACCACATTTATGAATGAGAGTCTCCTTTGTGGTGCTCATCAGAAGGCCTGTTAAATCCCTGCTTCCCATCTGTTCCTACAACCTAATCAAATGCTGCTGTTTGCTTACTTTCAAATTATTCTGCTGCTGCTAAGACAACTTTCCAGTATTCACATTGTATATCCTGAAGACAAATACAGATGATGGTAACCAATTTACTTTTGCCAGCTCCCTGCAACTTTGTGTGATTTTTAGTTACAAGTTAAGTTATAAAGATCTTTAATCTGTTAAAAATAACCTGCTTGTGTCTGGGGGTAAGGGTACTTGCTTGTACCAGCAAGCCTATCACAAATGTGCTTCCTGTGTGAAAATGGAGCAATAAAAGCTGTGAGAGTTGGGCTTGTTCAGCCTGGAGAAGAGAAGCCTCCAGGGAGACTTTACAGCTAAAGGGTCCTCCAAGAGAGCTGGGGAAGGACTTTTTACAAGGACATGTAGTAATAGGACCAAGAGGTAATTGCTTCAAACTGTAAGATTTAGATTAGATATTAGGAAGAAAATCTTCACTCTGAGGCTGGTGAGATAGGTTGGTGAAGACAGGTGGAACAGGTTACCCAGCGACGGTGTGAATGCTCAAGGTCTGGCTGGCTGGGGCTTTGAGTAACCTGGTCTAATGGAAGGTGTCCCTGCCCAAGAGAGGAAGGTTGGAACTAGATGATCTTTCAGGTCCCTTCCAACCCAAACCATTCTATAATTCTATGAAGCAGCCCTTAGAGTGATAGCTTAACAGATCATGAGAATAAAAAATTCTGCTGCCCCTTGTCTGTTGCCTGGTTTGAAAGACTGTCTTGAAAACGTCACGCTGAGGTATTAAAAATAAAAAGAGCAAGAAAAAAACCCCTGACCTCATTGTCTTAAAGTTGATCTTATTATTTTGGGATGTACTTCGTTTGGTATTCAGTTTTGCTCCTGTGTGGTTTAGACACCAAACTGAAGCTGTTCAATGCATTTAGGTATTAATACTCTTGTAATTGGAACTCAGGGGGTGAAAGTTTGTGTGTTACAGGTGAATGGTGGTGCTGTTAAAATATGTGTTGAATGTGTGAAGTGTGATGGTTTCAGGGAGCTGTGCATTTGGAAAATTCAGTATACGATGACCCTGGCCCACAAAGCCAAGGTGTATCTAAACAAACTCTGGTCTAAACCCATTACAGAGATTCAGGGAGACTTCACCCTAAGGTCCTGGCTAAAACTGTTTTGACACCTCTGAACCAGACCTATTGCTTATATGGAGAAGAAGGCTTTTGGGTTTAGCTCCCTGTTGTGCATATCAGCTAGCTCCCTCCCAAACACTGCTTCAGTGCTTCAGTTGGATGCTGTGGGCACATGATTGCTTCCAGTGGGTGATGTGGATACAAACTCCCCTGAGTCAGGGCCAAAGATAATTAAACCATACTCATCTCTGGGGCAAGGGACATGAGATATGTGAGACATGGCAGGTGAGACATTGGTGTTCTAAATCATCAGTCTCTTAGCTGTGCCCTCTTGAGATTTACTTCATCTCTAGGGCCTAATATGTGAGATAAGGCCTGCAGCTGGCCCACAGGGCCATATTTACATTGTGACATTTACTTATCATGTAAAGGTAAACTCCAAGAAATGGATGGTGTGTATAGCACTGATTTACTGGCCTAAAATATCAGGGATTGCTTTCTCAAGTTGTGTGATCTTCGTGTTAAACCACAGTAGAAGAGTTTCTCCAGACTCATCCACAATCATACCTGTGAGCCTCACCTACTAAAGCCTGAGACCACAAAAAGAATCTGTTGTTTTGCAACAGTAGCTTGAAACAGTGATCATACTGAGCACAGTGCCTGGAGATGAAAGGAAGCAAAGACTTCACCGTTACTGCATCCAGTTTAATGGTAGTTCTGTGGTTTCTTCATTGTTAAACTGCAAGCTTAATGATAATGTGTGTGCTGTAATGGAGGTCTCTGTAGGGTATTTTGTGTGTCTGTATGATCTCTACCATTGCAGAATGGAACCATTAATCACAAAAAGCTCTGGCAATAGTACATTGTGTAAAAGGACAGTTCTGAAGAGAGCCTGCTGTGTTTGAGAGTGCTATATTTCTATAGTAATGCCCCTTATTGTATTAGTGGTATTTAAGGGAGCAATTTGAAAAGTGCAAAACAGCACTGAAAGCAGATTAAGCAATTATATTTTCATAGGAGGAGATTGAGATCAGCCTCTCTTTTCACAGGGCTCAGCAAGGAGTAGATTAAAGATAGATTCAGAGTTTACGTCTATTAAAAGTGATGGATCTCTTCCCTTAAAAATGCAAATGAATGTCAAGTTTATTACAGCCAGTCACTTCAATGAATGTTATAGAGATTGAGCCTCATAAATGCAAGCTGCAGTTTTGTTGCCGCAAACTCTAAACTGAGACAAATGAATGCTGAGATGTAAGAAGACCTGATTTTGTTTGCAATATCAAGATTACTGCTATAGTGTAAGCTTACTATAATGAACTACTTTGGGAACTAGTTGAATGTTTTGACTTGTGATGCTCATTATAAAACCATTTTTTGCATTGGAATATCAAGGAAATACCCAATTCAACACAGAAAGTAGCTTATATGGTTCTTCTGGTTAACGCTTCACCATGATAAATATTTAATTAGTATTTTTTTAAAAAGTAAAGAAACTTTACAAGGTAAAAGGATTATATTGACAAGCTGTGTTTGTATTAGACAACACTGGGAAAAGCAAAGTAACAGTGTGATTGCAGCCAGGTCAACATGCAGTGCATTTTCAAAACAGAGCAATGATGCAAAAAGTTGATTCTTTTTACTGTTCTACATGGAAAGTGATCATTAGCATGATCTTTGGACAAAGAATTAATGATCAAATATATTTACTGCTTTCTGTGGCTTCACCTATTACTGAGACAACTGTAGCTGCTGAGCTTGGTATCTGCAGTTGAGGCACGCTATCCTTTTGTGATACTTTGATAAAACCTCATTGACACAATTCTCTGTGTAGCAGTAAGCAGCCTTCTTTGGTTTTTCTAGGTAGGCTGGCAAACTTTGGAAGGTGTTTTAGTGTAACTGGAAGACTATATATCTTTTGTGAAGGAAGCCTTTGGGACACAAACATCTCTGTTGAAGTCTATCTTTAGGAATGGCAACTGTTCTTCTAGTAGCGAAATTATCCTGTCATTCCTAGCATGGAATGTGGCAGGTGTGTGAAATATCCGTATTAATTTGGTAACAATTTGCCATAATGCCACAGGCAGTAACACAAATTAAATGTTCATATGTACATATTTCTATAGGAATTCTTCTGCTAAAAAGGAGTAATAATAAAATGCAAAACACTGAACTATTGTGGACAGTTTCAAGGTTTTCATGGTATGCAGTAGTGAGGAAATAGTACTAACACTTTGCAGCATGTGGTTATATGTGAAGTGTTTGCTCTAACGTCTTGCTTGTATGGTGCACGTCCAGCTCGCCGTCTTCAGCTCAGTCCATGGGAGAGCAGCATCGTTAGCAGGCTCCTGACGCCCACACACTCATTCCTGGCTCGGAGTAAAAGCACAGCTGCATTGTCTGGAGATGCAGGTAATCCTATAAGAACAGAGGCTTCATGTCTCAGACACTTATTTTTCCAGATTCCCTGCCGGATGTTGTAAAGTCACTGATCTAATTATGAGTGTATGCTGGCACCCCAGAATGAACTTGAATGTCCGTGATTAGTGTGCATGACAGCATGAAAGCTTCTTTGTACAGTTGTTTGCTATGCCTCTTTCTCTTTCTCCTACCACTTCTTTCTTACTTTTGCCTCTTCATGAATGCAATAAATGAATACAAAACATTCAGGGCAACAACATCACGCTGACTATGGCTGTTTAAGGCAATGCACACCTTGTTGGAAAGAGCTGATTTAGCCCATCCACTGCTAAAGCTGTGAGCTGCTTGCTGCAAAGGAGTTTCAGCCCCTACCAGAGCACTTCCCACATGGAGAAAGTTAGACTTGTATAAAGATAGGTCCTGGCTACTGTACATTTAATACCTGTGAAGTTAAATGTGCAAGTTTAGTGAGGTTATAATAATTGTAAAGTTGTCTGCCCACCCCAGAACAGCTCCCTGATGGTACTCACTGAGGGAAAATTAATGTGCAGAAATGTGATGATATTGCTAGGTGGTAATTGAAGGCCCAGGTAAAACTGTTTTCCAAAGACAACCAGGGCCTACTTGCTTATCCTGTGTTTTAGGCAGGTGACAGCTGCCTCTTCTTTTATCATAGGATGTTTTATAATAGGATGTTTTATAATCATCCATGGGGAACTGTACCATTACACACTCAGCATGTGCAGCAATATATTATTGTAAGTCTAGACAAGTCTTTCTTGTCTGATGTAGACAGGATTTTTATTCTAATTAAAGAACATGGTAAGAAGGAACAGAGATCTGCTAAGATTACTTTTAAAGAAGCTTTCACTTAAGATCTCTAATTAGGCTGCAGGACATTTCCACAGGCATAGTGCTTTAGGAGCAAAAATGTGGATGATATTCTGCAAATAGTAGAATTAAGCACAGAATTCTTTTTTATTCTTCAAAAACAATAGCTTGTAAAATTAATATTAAATGTTACCTACCAAGCAGGATATTGAAAATTCAGCTCTTCGTTAGGGAATAGTTGAGAAGGTAGAGTGTAAGTGGTTACCTTCCTCGAGCAAGCATGAAGTTTTTCATGACTGCTGTTGTTTATACTGCACAACAAACTCTAAACTGAGTGGAATATTGAGAAAGGCTACAAGTAGCAGGAAAGACTGATTTGTCACTTCAGTCGAAGGCAATTCCCTGAAATGCCTTCTCTATGCTAACTGGAACTATACCGCCAGAAGAATAAACCATCTGCTCATTGTTTTCCAGGTATTATTCTCTAGGAGCAATAACTTCAGCCCCTTCATACAGGATGCTTCCTGGAGATTAATGATCAGGTGAATGGCAATGGCTCACAGCTGTGCTCTGAGCACTCCACTCATCCCAACCTGCCATTATTCCCTAGAAAATTACCCTGCCCTGTGGCTGTAAGAATAAATTGCAATGTAAAAAATTCAAACTGAGTTAAATATTGATTCATGTCCTTAAATTTTAAGTGAGCTATTAGGGACATCCAGCGTAAAAGTATGTCTGGATTTTTTTTTAAATAAATCCTTCGAAACCAAAATGTTTTTTAAATAGCTTTCAAAAAGCTCCTCTGAATAGATGTAATCCTGTTAGTACATGAATCATTGGAAGTGCTGCCTAAGCCATTGTTTGGCAACATCACAAATGAAAATGAACTGTTTGTCTTTTAATACTTGTGATGTCATCCTTGGTGGTAACTTCAGATAATCAGCATGCAGAAGGGGAATTGAATCACAGAGCAGGAGCCACATAAATTATAAGTGGTGTAAAACATTATGCCACTGCTTCCTATCTGGTATAGATGTCCTCCACCAAAATAAAAACACAAACAAAAATCCCTGTTTTCTTGTTTCTTGCTTGTTTTTAAATTAGTCATAATTCCTCATTAAACATAAATCCCTATAAACTATAAGGCAAGCATTAGTGCCATTGCTGTAACACTTACATGAGACTCTTTATTCATAATGTTAATCTCTTACTGCAGGAGAATTTGCAGCATTAGTACTGTTAAGTCTATGAGCTCTTCCTGTAACAGCAGCTGTACTTTTGTAAGACTAGAAGAATTAACTGTATGTGGAACTGCATCCTTTCAAGTGTGCTCAGAGAGGGATATACGGGCAAGAAATACTGATTTGGTTTGGATTTTTTTTTTCATTAAGGAAATAGAGGATGTAAATTTCTTTGACATGGGAAAAAAAAAGGAATAGGAAAGATACTATATAGAGCCCCTTATTTTTTCCTCAAGTAACATGCTGGATAATAATTGTGCTAAGACTCAATTAAATGACCAGAAGAGACAAACAGGAGCAGACAAATAAAACTCTGCAGTAATAACGTAATTTTTCCCAATCTTCTCCTTCAGTTAAATCAAGAGAAAGTCCAAGAACACTTTGCTGCAAGAAGTTTCCCATGATACGTTTTGCAGTTAAAGTTCTCTTTGAAGATAAAATCAGAGCACTGTATATCTGATACCTGCTATTGTCAGATCTTTTGGTAATAGTCTTTTTTCTTGTGCAAACCAACAAAAGCTGCCGTCCTGGTTACTCAAATACTAATTTCCAAGTTGATTTGTTGTTGTCAGCCTGCTTTTTTTTTAATGTGTAAAATAGTTTGCTGTCGAGAATGTATTTAAGTTGTTATTCTAGCAGTATCAAGAAATATGATGGGCTAAAATAGTGCTAAAAAGAAGAATTTTTAAAAACAAATCACTTGCTAGAAATTGTAGACAGCAATTTCATTTCCTAGTTGAAACTGTTTTGTATTGTTAATAGGTTTTGATCTTTGTGTGTATGTCTCCTTTAATTTTTCTTCACTTCCAATGCAATTCATAGGCATTCTGATTTCGTTTGATTGTTTTCTATTCTGAATATATTTGAAACTCATTTCAATGCATGTACTAAGCTAATCTCTCAGACCAGCCATTGCTTCTACTGCTTTTTCAGAACCACCAGTTGTACAAAAACTTAACAGGAAAACATTGATACTAGCTACTACCCAGTATCATGGTATACTTCTTAATTTTTTAAAAAGAAATTATTAGTTTACAAATGGAAAAGTGCATGAGCACCATTGAACTTGCATCCTTCCTGTATGTGTGGCCAAGCTAATGTATCAAATGATGGTTCTGACTTGATAATTAGTCATTTCTCTATGTATTAATACCTTCTTTCTTTTCTGTCTTTCTCGGTCATTTCTGCTCCTGCTGGCTTTCCTCTGTCAATTCTCCAATGCTACTCTGTAATTAAAACTAATAAATAACAAAACCAACCAACACCGTAGTTATCCCCGTTTGTCCCCGTTCAGCATCTTGCAGCCCCCTCAGTCCTCTGTCCTACAAGGCCATGAACTGTAGGAATTCAGGAGAACGAGCAAAACTTTATGCTTCTACTGATGCCGTTGGACGTCGGAGAACAACGCACCTTGCAGGGGTAAGCTTGGCAGCTGCACGTGTGCGTAGCATCCCATGCCATGACCACCTGACTGCACTGCTTGTTAGGACTGGAATAGCTGCAGGGATGCTTCCTCCCCTCTGCACTGTCCCCACCCTCTCCAGTTTGTGTCATAGTTGGCTGGATTTTAACTGAAACATGCTATGTTATGTGGTGGCACAGCCTGATTATGCACCAAAGAATCCATGTGGAAAAACACTGATGTTTTCCAAACACCTGTGTTTGCAGAGTAGATGCCTTAGCTTCTCACAAGGCACAGAGGCAGTCACAGTGCCCCGTTCTCAAGTGGATTCTTTGCTGCCTTTTGAGGCCCAAGATGGTGTTGACACTTTTCCCTCAGTGGGGAAATTGTTCTTCCCAGCAGGCTGTTTCCACAAAGCTTCCAGAATTCGATGTCTTCTGAGGCCTCTAGCAAATTCAACTGAGCCCTTAGAATAAAGAGAGGGGAATGCATGCACTCACATGTCTCTATATACAAGTGCACAGAGTACTCTCACTTCATCTGTACTTTCTTAGAAGACCAGGCTAGTAAATTTTTCCTCACTGGGAAGGAAGAAGTTGGTTTAGGAGCATGGTTTATAAGCAAGGCTTTCCACTGGTCACTGTTCATTCTGAATGATTTAGTAGCAGTACTAGGACTGATCTGAGCTTTTAGGGAAATCAGAACAGTAGAACAAACTCCTGTTGACTGTGCTCCAAGCCAATGGGATGCAGTCAGAGCCAGTTCAGATTTATTTGCTGAATCTGAGCAGTTATATTTTTGTTTGTACTCTACAACCCGAGTTAGTTTAGAGTGCGAGAAGAGTTGAAGTCATCTCTGCAAAAGATTGTATAAGAGGTGGTTGCATTTTTGTTTGGCCTGATGGGCAGAAGGGCAAGAGGCAGTGCTGCTACTGACATCCTTGTTAATCAAAGTGCCATGAGTCATAGCCACTACTGAATCTTTCAGGCAGAGGGTAGTATACTGAAGTTTAAGCTAAGGCATAGCATTAAGATGTATCTCTAGAGAAATTTCATAGCATGTGCATAGAGCATTGCAGTCTCACGGCCTATTGGTTCTTCCTCTTGAGTCTTTCTCATTGTGAGTGGTTTGGGGTTTGGCTCTTTTTTTTTTTCTAAATTAAAAAGAAGGTGGTTACTTTTTGGTGGAGGAGGTGATATAAAAACATTGTTAATATAAAATGAGTTAGTTAAGAGCTGTTTCCAGTAGCCTGTATGATGTGGAGACTCTTTTATTCTTCTGCGAACTTCTATATGAATTCAGCTGTTTAATTTATTGATACGAAGAAAAATTTTCTGATGCTCTGCTTTCAGTACTAACAAAGCAGATCCAATAGAGAGTTACTGTTAGCAAGCCAAAACTCTTGTTCATTGTAATGCATTTATTCTGGTTGTGTTTACTTTGATAACTCAGCACATCATGTGCTCGCGAAGTTGTTTTCAGTCTTTCTTTTCCAGTTGTTAACCTGGCTTTCAGTTCAGGGGACAAGCATTGCACAGCTCTCAGCTGCTGAGGCTCTCAAGCCTCATGATACACTCGCTGCATGGGTTGTGTTTAAGCCCCAGCCAAGGTGGTGAGCAGCAGCCTCTGCATCATGCTGGCTGAGTGGCAGCTCAGTGTACTTTGCAGTATTTCCATTCTTCAGACTGCCAGAGTCTGAGTTCATTATTCCAAAATCATGAAGTTTTTCATCTATACTTAAAGAGGGGAAGTATATAGATGCCTAAATTCTGATATATTCCCTTAAAGCAGTAGTTCTGTTATAGCTCTGGTTTGTATTATTAGAAATGTTTCTCAACTTAGTATTTTACTTTTTAAAAATAAAGAAGGAAAAAGGAAATCACTATCATGTATAAGAACCAATGGAAGAAAGTATGTGCTGTAAAATTGTCCAAGAAAAGAAAGAATAGGAAAACTGGTGTACCATATTTGGGAGCTTTGAGGACATCTGTGGTGTTCACTTGTAAGCATGAACTCAAAATGCTGTGCTAGATATGAAGACTGTGACCAAATATGAGCTGAGGGCAGGGGGAGTTTGTTTTGCTTTTTCTTCAAAGGAAATCCTGTGTTTATGGGAAGTAGTGGAAGGCAATCAGCAAAGATCAAACTATAAAAGGTAATTTTTCACGTGTGTAAAAATGAGCCTCTCCAAATTCGCCCATTACATCTTAGGACAGTAGAGAATGATTGAGAAGGATTCTTGTTGTCAAATGCGTATCTGCTGACAAAATGGTGTCAGGTTACAGTAGCTATGTTAATGAACTTGTTAAACAAGCTGTAGAAACCACTGACTCAGCACTGCTTTTCCTCAGCCCCCCAACTCCTCATCCTTAACTGAGCTTGCATTGCTTTCTTTAGCTGTGTGAACTCTGGCTTGACTTTGTCTTTTTGTTTGCCGAGCTACAGACTGACAAAAGAGAAAAAGACCATTTGTCATCCAGCTTCTCGGCCAACTTTAAAGGAGGTCATTTTACTTCCAGCCTCAAAGCTAGATCATCAGCTCCCTCTCCAGTTTGGTAAGTCAAGTACACGCTTAGCTGGACATGAGCTATAGGCAGCTCTGATTGTTCTATTAATTAAATGTGAAACAGGGCAAACTGATTTGATGATGTAGATGTTTTCTCTCTGCAAAAAAAGGAAAGACAGTCCTGCTTCAAAAACAATCTTGCTACTGCTCTGGAGAAGGGGAAGGGGCAGGAAAATGCTTGGTTTCTTCCTTCTTGGCTGGGCTCAGTGCTCACACATCTGGAGACTTACAGAGAGGCATTTTGCATGAAAGCACATCAGTTGTGCCAGCAGTCCTCCTTGATAAAGAAACTGAGAAGTGGTTTTATTTTTAGCTGCCGTGGTTGTAGAAGTGATATATAGGTGGAAACCAGCATTGTCACTCTTTGATTACACAGGCATGCGTCAAAGTCTTTGCCTTTTTTGCCTGGCACACCCAAGCAGATAACTTCCCCACCTGGTTCCTCCAAAGTTTCCTCTGCTCAGACACGTCCTCCCTCTCCTGGCAACATCCGGCCTGCCAAAAAGGAGATCAAACCAGAGAGTGAGAAGAAAAGACCAGAAAAGGAGGCTGAAAAGGCCAATGAGGCGAGGACAGAAGAGAGTAAAGGAACTTCAGCAGGTGCTGGAGAACCCACAAGTCAGGAACAGCTCACTGTCCAGGCAGAGCTAACTCAAGGTAAGGAGACATCCTCCTTTAGGATAAAGAATGTGTTAGAGTCTCTTATATTTTTCCTTCCCTTTCTCTGAAATGATGTGGCTTTCAGTAGTTTTCAGTCAAAGGTTAATATAAATTCTTCACAACACTCCTGCAGATGTATGTTCATTATGAGCAAATTGTAGACAGGTTGAAGCCCTCCTCCTTCTAAGTCAAAACAACATGCCGAGCTGCCCCACACAGTGTGGCTTCACAAGCCTCTTCCCTGCCTTTTTGGACTGGAGTTTTGTCCTCCATATCATCCCATAACATAGCTTCTTTACAAACCGTTGAAGTAGAATAATAATGGTCTGAAGACTGTACAGGAAGCCACCACATAAGGTTGTGTGAGCAGTGAGAATGTCCAGCTCTGCTAGGCACAGTGCACTTGTGCTGATAACACTGCTACCTTATGTATAATATTGTAAGAGGACCATATCACAGGAGAGATTAGCAGAATAAAGTGGAATGCAAAGAACCAAGGAGAAGAGTAAAAAGGAATAGGGAGAATTTTTAAGGGAAAATGAGTTATTAAAAATAATTAACAAACAAACAAACAAAAAACCCGCACCAGACCCTACCAACCCTGAAAAGCAGCAATGCACAAAAGGACGTACACAAAAAATAAAATAATGATCGTAAAGTGTAGAAAGGGGAAAAGGTAAATCTGCAAATGAAAAAATACAGGTTTGTTCTAGCAGACGTTTTAGTTCATTCTAAATATGGCATAAACTGTCTCTTGCAGATGAGACAGAAAGTCCCTTGTGACCACTGGGACACAGACAAGTTGGGTTAGGTAGGATTCTGAACTTAAAATTTGTAGACTCCCCTGTAGTTATCTTTCAGATAACAGTTTTAAGTATTACTAATCTGGCATTTAACTGCAGCAGATGCAGTTTGGGGTTGTTCTGTGAGGTACCCTCATGTGAATTGATTTCTTATGTTCTATTAAGTTCTGTTACTGTAGTTCCTGTCTGATACCTGGGTCCTACCACACAAGGTACAACCCCATAAAAAGCTAGATATTTACGATGCTGATTGGATGTATCTGTTGGCCATGGACATGTAAAATTTAATTGCCATCTTTTGCCTGCTTCCTTTTGAGGAGAAAGCTTCCTTTTAGAATGATTTCAGGGATACTACTGAGATAACTTTGCAAGTGTTTACAAGTTGTAGTTCCCCTGTACAAGGTGCAGACCAGAGAAACCATCATCCTTGTTTGACTGTTTAGTTCAGGAGGAAGAGAGACTCCACTTCTTTGCAGCGTCAGTCAGTATTTGAGTTCATGACGAAGTCTCTTAGTATTGAAACAGGTTATGTGTGATAAAGGTATTCAAAAGTCAAGCAGCTTGTATTCACAGCAAAGAATACAAACACGAATATAAAGTGGAGACAAATGAAAGAGAAGGATACTATAGTCAAAGTGGTGAGCAGCCCTTCAAATTGAATGTCTTTTCCCAAAGCCAGAATATAAAGTGGAGACAAATTAAAGAGAAGGATACTATAGTCAAAGTGGTGAGCAGCCTTTCAAATCCTCTGGCTTTTCCCAAAGCCAGAGGAGGTAGGGGTTGGGACCAAAGATTGAGACCTTGGGCAGAGCATTTTACATGTGAGGTTATAGGATGCCTTTGTACTGTCGATGGAGGCCCCAGCAGCCACAGCTTAGTCACTGGTTGAATTCAAGAATCTAGAGAGGTGCAAGTACAGCATTTGGGGCTACAGGAATGTTGCTGATTCTCCTGGGACTGTATTGCAGGTGAATACAGCTCATTCCCTACAGGTAACAGCACTGGCCTTTCACTGGTCTGGCTCAGCTGCCTGGTGGCTCTGTGCTCACAGGAGCCAGGAGGTCAGCAGGTAGCAATTGCTGATGAAGCTGTTCAAGCTTTTGCAGGCAAATCTCACACACAGCTTTACTGATGCCAGTGAAGCTTTAAAGGTCTTTTGGGTGTTATCTTTTCTGACAGCAGGGCAGGTGTGCATTAAGCTACTTGTTATGCTGCCAACTGCGGCACCTGAGGCAAGAAGCGAGTCCCCAGCAGCTCAAAGCTGTGCTCCCTTCAAAACGGCCCTGCCTTGGCCCATGTTAGTAAATTAAAAAGGGCTGAGGTGCAGGAACTCTGTCATTTATACTGTTTACAATTACAAAGGCTCTCTGGTATATTTCTGATCCAGGCTGTAATTGCAGCCTCTCATTTTCTTACCTTCTGTCCCCAAGGCTACTAAGAGCATGGCTCTAAAGGGCTCCCAAGATTTAGAGTGATCAAATTACTTACCTTTTTATATTTCAACATCCCAGAGTTTTCCGAGTTCCCAGCTACATCTTGGAGGTTAGCCCAGGTCTGGACTGTTCCCTGGGGTTGGACTGAATACCTGTTTTGGTAATGTGAGAGAACAGTGCTCCATTACGTTAGTGCTAAACTGTGCCAGCTCACCTCAAGGCTAGAGAACAGGCCCCGGCACTCTTTAAATTACTGGTGTAGAAGTATCATTTGAATTCACGGTGAAAGCCCTGAAGCAGTTATAGGAAGACCTCTGTAGTTTTTAGCTGATTGAAGAGGAGAGCAGAGAGGTCAGCAGATGGGAATTCAGTGCAGAAAGCAACTGAATTTATTTGTTTACATGATGAGGTACAGGAGTGGGACAATTAGGGAGGAAACCCCTCTGTGGGAGTTGTTAGTGAGGTGATGAAAATTGTCACATCCCAGCATATGGTTAGACATGCAGATTTAAAATCATCTCCTTGCTGTTCCTTATGACTTATTTTACATATATATTACTAGGGTCAGAATCTGATTTCATTGACAGTTCAAAGTCAAAGTGCATTACCAGATGGGATTACTCTGGGAATGCTTCCCTAAGTTAGCTTGTGTGTTGGTAATGGTTCCTGGTGTCTAGAGAAAAGGTGATGAACCACTCTGTACCTGTGCTGGAGAATGCCAGGCAGACTTACAGAAATATGAACTAGTCTTTTACTTGAAAAAAACCTGTAACATCTTCTCTGCCACGTGGACAAAACTGGCTCTGAATAAAGAATTGATATGAAGGTACTGCTGAGATTTGAACACAAGCCACAGTTCACCAATAGTGGCAAAATTTAACAAGCTGTGTCCCATGAGTTGCCTCAGGTTGGAGCAGCTGCAAAACTGATGATAGCTGGTGTCCTACCCTTGGTGCAAATCACTTCAGACAGTTGATGTTTGAGATCACCAAGTCACCAAAAGTGACTGTCACCAAAAAGTCTGTCTCTGAATCTTCAGATGTGGATGATCAGACAGGTGAAAATATAATTTCACGATGTTTCATTTCTGCTCTTCAAACAGAATTGGGCAAGCTTAAGAAATGTGATGGCAGGGACTTGCTGAGTCAG
The DNA here is from genome assembly GCA_013397755.1 of Cnemophilus loriae. Taxonomy (NCBI): domain Eukaryota; kingdom Metazoa; phylum Chordata; class Aves; order Passeriformes; family Corvidae; genus Cnemophilus; species Cnemophilus loriae. The sequence goes on from VZTF01000256.1 coordinate 439,437, forward strand.
CATAACTCCTGTTAAGCACCTGTCAGCATTTGTTCTGACAGAAAACTTGACTTACACTTTCAGCTGCAGCTGCTTTCACATACCCTGTAAAACCAAACTTCCCTGAAGGTATATGAACCTCTAGCACCTGGAAACATCTTCCTTCTCTGAATCATTAAAAAAAAAACACATAAGCTTGAAAATACTTTGCAGTGCATTTAAAAGTATTTTCTGTTCCTTTCAAGAGAGTGACATCCCGGCTACTGTGTCTGTATAAACTAATTTTCCTTCCCATCTGATTCAGCAGCCAGCCCATCCCAACCTCCTGCTCCACCAGCTCTTTCTCCAGCCCCTGCAACACCCAAGACTTCTGCAGGTACAACTGACCCTGAGGAAGCAACAAGGCTGCTGACTGAAAAGAGACGCCTTGCCCGTGAGCAGCGGGAACGGGAGGAGCAGGAAAGGAGGGAGAGAGAAGAGCTTGAAAGGTAATCCTAGGCCTCTGCAGTAGAGAAGATATGTTTTTAGCAGCTTCTTTTGTGTATTCTGCTGTTACATTGTTTTATATGAAGCCACAGCACTGAAGTGCAGGAGGCACAAGTTCCTCCCGAAAACTGTATTTGCTTGTTGGGTTTTTCATTTGGTGCAATATATACCTAAGCAGATCTGTAAGGTTAAAACTTATTCTAAGTAGTGCTTTAAAATAGGACAGGAGGAGAGAGCTGATATTTGCAGTTGTGATTCATTGTTTCCTCAGAGATTAACAAAGCTGTACTTCTTTATTCCAGCTAGAGAACTCTGCATGGCTGTTTTCAACTTTGTGATTTGCACAAAGTCTCTTACTTTGAGTTGTAAGATCTCTATTGTGGGTGGTGCTTTAGGTGTCCAGCTGTTGTGACTTAGACCCTTTTGTTTTCTCATTCAAAATAAAGACACCCTCCACACCCTCCCAACAGTTTGTGAGGGTAATTGATGTTGCTTCTCACTTTCTAATAGCAAATGAGTAGCCCATCTGGATACTTATGACTGTGGCGACAGAACAAGTTGAGTGCTTTTTTAGAGGGCTGCCATGCCTTTGGAATTTTTTGGACTTCTTTAACCACTTTGCTGATAGGAACAAGGCAGAACCAGTTAAAATAGCCTGGCTTTCCAAAAGGCTCACAATACTGACCCTCTCAAAAAGAGTTTTAAAGACAAAAAGCTGCTGTGGCGTAAGATTAATATGGTGAATAAATACCAAGACTCAAAGACCAAAAATAAAAAGTAAAGAATAATCAGCTTTCACAGTGAAAGGAGTTTCCAGTGTCTGTGCAATGCCTTCATAAAAGAACTTGAAAGGAGTTGAGGCCAGTGAGATGATGCTGGTCTTCAGTGAGGTAAGTCAGTCGTGAACAGGTTGAGACATATCTTACATTGCTGAGATACAAGATGGAAACTGAATTGCTCTACTGATAAGCATAAAGGAATGTGTATAGGAAATAATCCCAACTTGACTCCTGTGGTGGTGGTCTCTGGGTGAATTATTTCTGAGGGAAGAGATCTTGTTTGGAGTTGAATATATGAAAGTATCAGGTGAGTCATGGTTGACAAAGTAAATGAACTATTACAAGTTAATAGAAAACAAGAACAAAATGAAAATGTCATTCTGGACTAATCAAGATAAATCTACATTTTGAATGTTGAGTTTTATGTTTTTTTGAGATAGTAAAATTAGTAAAACTAGAAAAATAAGTGCAGACAGATGTCAAGGAAGATCACAAGTACAAAACAGTTCCAATATGAAAATCTGCTAAACAGGTGAGGATTCTTCAGCTGGGAAGATACACTAAAAAGTCCTAAATAATTTGGCAAACATCAAAGTTGAAGGGGAAAAGTTACTCCATAATACAAGGATGAGGGGCCATTAGTAAGGTTAGGAGGTAACCTTCAAAAATCAGCAGAATTAGATACTTTTTTTAAATCAAGGCATCATTGCCTTAAGGTGAGATGTGTGCCAAAAACGCATAACGTTTCAAAATATGATTATATGAAATAGCAGAAAGGAGTGTTTTGCAAAATGTATAAATCAAAGATACTATTTCTGATTCAGAAAGTATGCGAGTCATAGATTAGGCAGATGTATGCTGGAGAATATTGGTGTTGCATTGCAAAGTATTTTATATTCCATAGGGCTTTGTGTTTGGCCCCTATGGGAAGCAGAACAGACAACTTAGGAATGAGACAGCAGTGCACCTTTTATCCAGTTGGGATAGCAGTGCTGGGTCAGGAACCTCGTGGTTTGGCTTTTCCCCCTACTTTTATTACCTGTTTTTCTTATGTTGATTTAATGATTGCAGACAAAAGAAAGAAGAGTTGTCACAGAGGATAGCTGAAGAAAGAGCTCGCCGAGAAGAGGAGGAAGCTCGCAGACAAGAAGCAGAAAAACAAAGGAAGGATGCAGAGGAGCGGGAAAGGGAGGAACGGCTGCGCCGCCAGGCAGAAGAGAGAGAGCAGAAGGAGAAAGAAGAGATGGAGCGCATTCAGAAACAAGTATGCTTCTCTCTTGGAATTTCTGGGCCAATCTAGCTGGCAGCAAAGTGGGTGAAGCAGCACCTCTGACACAGCACCTAAATTAGAGCAGTATCTAAAATTTAAATGCTATCTGAAAAGTGTTGGGACAGAGTTCATTCCATAGAATAGTTCAAAGAGTACAGATATTTCTACTTGACAAAAACATGTGGTAGGGAGTTGAGTTTTGTTTTGGTTTTTTTTTTCCTCTCCCTTTACAATGTATTTAGAACAAATCTTTTCTTATTCCTCATAAATTGTGATGAAAAAAATAAATAGAGTTGTATTGAGGAATTTTGATAAATGCTGTTGTACCAGAGAATTCTTTGTCCCAACAGTTATGGCAAGTTCAGATGCAAAGATAACTATTCACTGTGTTGGAGATATAGTACTGCTGAGTTCTAATCCTATGTCAAATACTGCTTTTGTGTGGGGCTGGTGGGAAAGGGTAGATTTAATCAAACCAAGGAGAACCTTTATCTGGCACAGTCCTCCTGAAATCAGAGTAGCTAGTCAAAAGACATAAGAGTAAATAAATGAAAACTAATTTTTTCAAGTGCTTTCATTTTTGATGGGCATAACGTTGGTTTACTGACTTCAGGAGAGGCTGTGGTAACCATTCTGGGTAGGATTGTTCTCTTCTCACGTGTCCTCTTACTTCTTGCATGTGCTTTATTCTTCCACTGTCCAACACTTCAATTTGCCTTGTAGACACGAGGTTTTATTCTGGTGTATAAATGTATGCTTCTGACAATAAATGTTTAAAGGATTGTGTTAGTGAATGTGGCCGAGAAACTACATTCTTCTTTTTCAGATGTGTGCTACTTCCTTTGGAAGGTCAAACTGAGGCTTAACTCAGTTTAGCAGTCAGAGATATAGCACATGGGCAAGCCCTTTTTGGATGTTACAGATGCAACAAATGATCTGCTGTAGTAGTTCCATCATATAACAGTGTCACGGTCAGGGAGCAAGACCCGTCTAATGTATATTCCAGACAAATTTTGCATTTCATTAAAAAAGCAGGAATGGAAAGTTTGTGCAAATGGGCCTGTGGCTGTTTGCTCTTGGTCTCATTAAACAGTTACTCTGTTGGCCAAACAAAACATTGTACTGCATTTGTTTTACTCTCAAAAATATCCACCACACAAAACATGGATCTCTCTAATACTTTCCAAGGCTAGAAAATTTATTTCTTATTTGTCATCTGGTGTGTTCTGGAATGGGTGCAGAACCAAACATGATGTCCATTGTTTAGTTACACTCTCTTAATGCTACGCAAAACATGGAGATTAATCAAGAAATGTGCAATTCCGTCTGAAAAGATTTTTGGTGACTTGAAAACCCCAAAAGTGTCTTTTCAGGGTGTTGTAGATACTCATAATTAAGCATAGAGTATAAAACTGTCCTTAAGTAGTAAATTATTCCTCACTTCTTTTTCTTTCACTACCCATGTAGAAAGAAGAGGAAGCTCGCCTGAGAGAAGAGACCGAGAGGATTCGATTGGAACGTGAAAAACATTTCCAAAGAGAAGAGCAAGAGCGCTTGGAAAGGAAGAAGGTAACACAGTCTGTGCAGAGAAGCTGTGGTTGGTTTTGCCTTAGCAGTCTGTTCCACCTCAGCAGTAGGAAGTAAATGATATAAATATGCTCTCAGAAAGGCTGCAGTCCTCATCAGCCTCATGTGACAATGATGGGAATACTGCCAACAGTAATAAATAATTAATTTTTTTTGCAATAAGCAGATACAGCTGATAAATGACAAGCAGTTGTGGTTTGGGAGAAAGATATTCAAACTAATGCCAGCAAACATTATTTTACCCCTTTACATTTCATTGTAGAGGCTTGAGGAGATCATGAAGAGAACTAGGCGTGTAGAAGCTGTAGATAAGGTCAGTGCTGCTACTTAACATGTGTAAATATTGAACACATTTCTGTTTTTTTCCCTAGTGCCATTTTTAATTTACAAAACTGTGCTTCCTTTGTAGAAATCCAGTGACCAGCAAAATGGACATATATCAAAGGCAAATATTGCTGGAGAAGCAGGTATTGTGTTTAACTGTGCCCTGAGCACAACAGGTGAATAAATGCCACCTGATCACAATGATTTGAGAAACGGTTCTGAAACTTGGCACACTAATTGCAGTAAAGAAAACTATGAGAGGAGTATTAATGAAATCTTAGCAGACATTAGTTATTTAGCCTTTCTGTATAGGTAGTTAGCCATTACTAACTGAGTCCAATGTTTTAGCAACTTTGTCACATTGGTGTTTAGCAAAAGGAATTTTCTTTAAAAGTTTTAATTCTTTATAAAGTGGAAAGAAATTATTTTGTGATTTGGATCACAAAAGAAACCTGTTCTACAGTTTTGTTCTTATATTATTTCGGATGTGATTGTTGCAGATTTACTGCATTTTCTTAAAAGATTATTTCTTCTTAGTCATCAAAACAAAGTGTTCATTGTTCTAAACATCTCCCTGTGACTTTCTTCCACACCTGCTGCCTTATTCGCTTGGTCTTTATTTCTTTTTTCGACAAAACTGAGCTACTACAAAAGCTTAGTCTTCTTGTCACACCCGCACTCTTATGCTTTCCTTCTACTCCATTCCCTCTGTCTTTATTTCTTTTTAGGTAATCTTCGATATAAGACTTTAATACTTATAGTAAAGGAAGAAAAATAAAATGTAGCTTATATTCAACAATCACCAGGTGTGAATTAGCACTGTTTAAAGATACCAAAGTCAAGCTATCAAGTGGCTTATCCTGTTGTAGCATAGAATATTAAATGACATTAATCTTTTTCTCCTTTATATTTGGGTTGAGTAACAGGGAAGACAGCAGCACTGGCTGATGGATTACATTTTTTCTTGATGTTTAAAGTGAACACTATAATTAGCACTGTCAGGAAACCTTTTAATGCAGATTTCATTGCCTGTGTTTGTTATTTATTTACATATTATCTTGGGGAAGAAAGTTTGTGAGCTACTAATACAGGACTCATCTGGGATTCCATCTTTGTCTTCGGGCACTGTTGAAGTTGTTATAAACCATTTAAAGAATTTCTGAAACTATAAAGGGTTCCATAACCTTTGGCTAGTGCTTTTCCTCTAGAGATAGAAGAGAAGTAGTCTTCTATCAGTTTCCAAAGGCAGAGGAGACTTTGGATCTCCATTTCCCCAGGCCCAAGGGAAGGCTGGAGTCCTTGAGTGACTGAATAAATAGAAAACTGCTCTCAGCCTTAGGGCTGCTCTACTGTTTGACTTTGCACTATCTATATGTGCCACTGAGTTAATGGTATGGATTAATGGGCATATTCCAGCCCCATGAATTTCCGTATAGCATTTTAACAGAGCTCTGACTATCCACAAACAGTTTGTTTTTAAAATTTTTTCTTAAGTCTTACTGTTTGCCAAAACCTGAGGAGACCTTTATGGGAATGGCCAAATCACACAATGAAAAAATCCATCACCTTTTTGTCATTCGTTTGGCCTCTGCTTCAAAATATGAGGTTGTTCTGCATTTCCAAAGCAGAACAACTTTTTCTTCTGCTTTTTCCTTCTCAACGTTAAAGCAAACATATTTTCCTGTTATTCCATTTGTAGAAGCACAGAAACCTCTATTTCTAGTATCTTCCATATAAAAACTTGCAAAAATCAGACTAAGACATTCAGTATAGAAGTCTTCAGCCCAAACATTTAGAGTACAGTGAAAGAGAGCAGCTGAAGGAGGGGCTTACCAGATGAGGTTTTGGGTAAGGTAGATAAATGTGTCCAAGCCTATGAAAACTGAATTGTCCTTGCAATTATTGTAGCAGATGTTAGCAGGGTGGGGTGCAGTTGCTTCCTTTTACGGACCTGTATATGAGTTAGAGCAGCTCCAGATATAATGCAGAAGGCTGTAGTTGTACTTTAAAAGAAAACCACAAGGCAGGCCAGAAACATGTATCAGCATGAGGGACAAGGATAATCTCATTTTATGTTGCTCTCTGGGATGTTTTATAGTAGTAATTTGGTATGTATTGAAAGAAGTGTCCTTCCCTATGGAGATATTTTTTTTCTTGATTTCCTTTTGAGTCACTGGAATCAAGAAATACCGGTGTATGTAATTAGTAATGTCCCAGTGTTGTTACATTCCATTCTCTATTGCTACTTGAAAAGTGTCAGCATAACATTCTATCAGATATCAGCCTCTTTTGCCCACTGGCTCATGTCTTGGAATTGTGCATATGATTGTAAAATGCTTATTCTTGTTCACAAAGCTATGGCTTTGAAATTTGTGACATTTACTTTGGACCTGAAACAGGGTTTGTGTGCCCAAAAACTCGACAAAGGAGATGGGGTTGGGTGGTGGGGAGAGGGGTGCGGGAACCGTATATTTTTTAAAACTATAACTCGCCTTGGCTGTGCTGGCTTTTGTAGAAAATACTTTACCCTAATGTACGGGGTAGATGCTGCTGCTTGGCTTTATGAAAACCCGTTTTCTGTGCCCAGTCGCAGCCAGTCCTGCATCTCCCTTGGAGCCTGCAGCAGGGCCTCAGCTCCAGCACGCGGTGCCACCTCCGCACAACGGGACTCCGGCCGCCTGCACGCGCGCGGTGGTTCCGCACCAGCCCCCCGGAAACGTAGACAGGTAAAAAAAAACATTGCCAAGTGTCGGGGGGCTGTGTTTGGAGGATGAGGGCTGCTAGAGTAATAAATTACATTCAGATCCATGTGTTAATTAACTCAAATAAGAGGCAGCTGTTCAATCTGCCTTGTTTCCTGGTTTTTTTATCTTTTCCTGTGTTCAGAAAGGAATGTTATCATATTTCAAGTAGCAGTAACCAGTTTTTGCTAACTGGTAGGGAAAAATTAAAAAAAAAAATAGAGCGTGTTCTTTGCAGTGTTTGGAACAACGTGTGTTTGCCAGAAATTATTACATTTATTGAAACTTGATGGAAAGGGAAATTTTTTCTGTTGCATTCCCTGAATTAAGCTTCGTAAAACCCACTCTGGGATTGCACTGCTTATTTTCTTTATTGGAATAATGAATACTGTGCGTTCGGCCTAAATGTTTTGATTTCTAAACTGCTTGAAGTATTAGCAAGTGTTGCTGTAGATATGTCCTTGGTGTGAGATACGGGACTAGTCACTTTGGTTATGCATTTAAAAAAACCACCTTTGTTCCTCATAAGGAGTATTTGGGGAGGCAGGTATTATACATTGGGAGCTCTCTGTAGCCACAAAGCAAGTCACTCAGACTTTGAGAAATTGTTGGAAAGCTTGAAGCCTCGGTATTGAACTGAGTGACATCTGTTACATAAGCATGAGCTGTCAGTTATTTTAATTTTAGTGATGCAGAAAGCCAAATAATCTTGCAGTCCTTTCATGTTTTATGCAGGTAGTGCCAGAATATGCATGGAAAAACTTGAATGTGGGAAGCCATTGTGCAGTCTGTAATGGACAGTATGCTTCAGGGTGTGATTGGCACTAATTGAAGGAGGAATTTGCCCTTTCTCGATCCCTCCGTATGCCTGGGGGATCTTAGCCTGCTGTCATGCTGACAAGGATGCTCCTGCTGAGGGAAGACACTGAGCTGCATTGGATGAGCTGCACAGAGCTGCCTCATAATTGTCTTGGGCGGCTATTAAAATGTTAATCACTCCCAGCCTTACAAGCACCTTGATGTTTGAAATATAGAATGTGCCACGCTAATGAGTGCTGTCCTGTACCATTATAATCTGCGTGGAAGGAACCTCAGAATGCCCGCAGTGAAGAATGAATAAATGAGATTGAAGAACACTGACAAAAGTAGGAAGAGCATGTAAGGTTGTGGAAGGGAAACCTGGCATGCCAGGTTGGAATGTGTCTCTTTCAGAGGTACATCCACAGTGACTGGTAAGGTGAAGCCTGAAGCACTTGGTAGTGTCCCACAGATTCTATCACATGGTAAAAGCCACAGGTGCCAACACCACTGCTGCTGCATCTTGTGTGCTGTGGCTGTCTGGCATCCAGATACACCTGACATGGTAGTACACGCAGGGGCAGTGGGTGCAGGTTGTCTCCCCAGTGAGCACCTCACTCCAGCCCTCAGCAAGATTTGGCTTTTGTCTGAAAAAGACTTCATCATGTTTTAAGGGTAAGAGTGCTGAGATTTCTGACCAGAAGTTTAAAAGGTGTTACCTGGGGAACTTGTGTCATGTGCTTGTGTGGGTGAGAGGACGGAGTGATGCAGAACCCTACAGCTGCCTAATCCATAGCCCACTGGTAGATTTTTGCTTGTACTCCATACTCTAATTCTTTGCCCCAGATAGATCATGTCTGCTACTTCTTAGAAAAAGTTATTTCAGTACAGTGGTTTATTTTGACAGTACTTACCTTATGGTACTTACTCTGTAATTCCTCTTTGCTGTGCTGTTTTCTACAAGCACTTGCAATGCAGTGCAAAACACCTCGGTAAGCGCCGTTCACCTCTTGTGTCTCCATCCAGTGTGCATGGAGCTGGGTCTGGGTAGGTCAGATAACCAGTTTTTAGAAATACACAGTTGGTCTAGGTGATTGTCTTCATATCTTGTCCTGGAGAAGAAAGCTCCTCACTGCTGGCTGGTTTCAGTGCTGTTGTCTCAGTGGATTAAAAATCAGCACAATTTATTTAAATCATCCAAAAGTCTGGGGTCCGTTTTGCTGTTAATGTCTATCTATGTCTCCTCTGCAAAAATCATCTCAATAAACGAGGTGACTGACACTGTCCTTCAGATCAGAAATAGCAGCTGTGAAAATACTTTGGCATTTTTCAAAGGCCTGCAAATCTGTATTTTATTTTTTCCTATTCAGTGTTGATTTCCGATGAATGATCGGAAGCAGATATACTGAATTCTGGCTTTCTTTCTTTATTTTTTAGTCTCTTCAAATTCTAATTTTAGGCTGTGTCTACATAGAGTTTTGGCTAAAATTACGTACAACAGATATAATTTTCAGTAATTTTAAATTGTTTGGATGTGCCAGTTCCTTTAATTAAACTGGCTTCTCTTTTCTCAACATCCTCCAGTCTATCTTGTTAATACTGATGTGTCCAGGTCAAAATGTGAAGCTGCAGAGATACTTTTCAGCTGCCATGGAGATGTCCTTCAGATGCTTGGAAGACTGTTATGTTTGGAAATGCACTCTGAACAACTCAGGCAACTTTTTTTTCCTCTATTACATAAGTGTCTTGCTACATGCACACTTATGGAATATGTTAGAACGCCAAAATTATCTAGTTATTTCTGCAGTATTGCATGCCTGAAAAGGATATCTCTGGTGTTGCATTAGACAGTTAGACAACATTAAGAATGTAACATAAGACAGTAAGAACAGCTGTAGCAGGTCAAAACCCCTTTTTTATTTTTTTGTGTTCTTTACTTTAATGGCCTGTAGCACAATGTAAGGGAAAAAAAAAGGTAATTACCAGGAGATCCTCTGGCCAATGAAGGGTTGCTAAGCATTGTGGTCCAAATGCAACCATAGGCGCAAGCAGTCCCTAAGCTGCTAATTACCAGAAGCTGGAGGGCATACCAATCTCCTAGGAATTTATCTAATCTCCTTTTGAGCTTGTGCCCTCTAAGATGTCCAGTGGAAATTAATTCCACTGTTCTGTTTTCCCCTTTGTTTTGTCTAAATTTGCTCCTCTAGTAATCAGGTGGATCAAGCAGCATAGAAACTAGAAGATTTTATACCACAAAATTTAGAATATTTATAGTCCTGATTTCCTTTTCTGTACCCCCTTTGTGATTGTAGAGACTCCTGTCTCAAAAGTCATTGTTCAAGTCTGAATGAGTCCTCTAACTCCGTGTGTAATACTGCCAGTGCAATGACAAATAAATATGAAATATGAAGAATTACTTATTCATGAAGTCAGCTGATAAATTGGGTAGAAAAATTCTGTTTGCAGAAGCAAGAGGCTTCTTCATTTCTCCAGTACTTGTTGAACTACTATGCTGTTTAATTTATATGAATAAGCAGTTGCTCTCTTCCCACCTCTTTCTTACCCCATTCATCAAACTTGACACGTTATCCTAGCTCTGGTATGGTTATTGGCAGTAGATGGGGATAAAATAAGTAATAGGATACCCTTATAGTGAATAAGAACCTAATGACTGTACATTACAGAGCAGGTTTTAATAGTCCTAAAGCATTTCACAGATTCTGCTCCTCATTTTACAGATGTGGGTCTCTGGCGTGTAAGGGTGATGTGACTTAGAGGCTTTCTCAGGCAGGCAGCCAGCAGCGTTTCTGTGCCTTCTCTCAAACTCAGTGCAGTGAAACATATTTTTCACTTTGAAATTTGCCCAGCATATCCACAGATGAAAAAAAGGGGAGTGCCTTTCTGAAAAAGAACTGGTGATAGACTGAAAAACTGGGAAGGCTTGATATGCACACCAGCATGTGACTCTCACAGGAAATCTGGGCTTTGGATAAAGCATCGCCACTTTCAAAAGAGCAATGATTGTTTTTTGTCTCTTGGGGAATACTGTAAAACAGTTCTTTAATTGTTTGTGCAAAGTTGTACACACAAAGAAGCCAGCAAATGAAAATATACTGTATGCCAATTACAAGCAGGTTTCTTTTTAAGACTAGGAAATGTGCTGTCAGAAAATTAGCCTGTGAAACCAAGCCACCTGCTGAGAAGTGGCCTGAGGAAATTGATAGCCAAGTTTCAGTCTAGGAAAATTGCATCTGAGCCTTTGTGGCTGAAAGATTTCTAAACAACCTGAACAGTTGTGATGTGGTCCAGACAGGGAATAGGTACCCAAGATTGTCAGGATCTAACTGCTGAGGGCCTTAAAAAGCACCTGTGAAAGATTAAAAGATTTTTAAGTATTCGTTGAGTACTTGCTCTTGCTTGAGGAGCTTATGGTCCCATTACTGTAATCCTGTTCACTGAAGTAGCACCTTCATTTCTCCTCTCTGGCAGGATAGGATATGCCATCTGCAGAGTCAGAAGGATTTGACAATGCAGCACCTAATAAAGGGGTTGGGAGGGGAGGAGCAAGGCTGCGAGACACGAGCAAGTATCATCTAGGGAGAGTACCTGTAAATGCAGTGTCTGTGCTTGTGCTGCACTTGACTGGGGGAGATGTACAAGAGCTCACTCATAAGGCATCTCTGTCACGTGGGAGATGGAAAATGAAAGTGCAGATTGACATGAGGGGTTCTGAGAGAGGGCTCTTTTGGCTTGGACATGATCAGCAGGAGTGTGGAGCTGGGTAGTGCCTTGGAAATAAACCCTAAGAGCTTGTATGGAAGGAGGGAGTGAAAGGAGCACTACATTATCAAGGGAGTTTTTTTTCCTGGATAAGCGGCATATAGAAGAGGCTGCTCCAGAACTGGTGTCAGGAGGTGATCCAAGAAATAATTAAAATTACAGTGATCTTATCCAAGGGCGAGTATGTTGATTTGCAATACGAGGAAGGGTACAACAAAGGTTATGAGATCTGAAAAAATGTTAGAGGCTGTAAATTGCATTTTGTGGGTGATTCCAGGCAGTGGTGGTGCAGCAGAAGTTTCCTTACTGATTCCCATTGCAGTCGCCTCTCAGACTGCGGTGTCCACACAGCACCCTGTAGTTGTGGCTAACGTGTAGCCAAAGGTAACTACTATCCCGTGGGTCTGAGGGAAGGAATACCAAGTATATGGCTGCAAAACCAGTTTTTCCTACTGTGGTAGTGGCATAGTTTTGTTTTCACTGGCTAAAAGAATGCTTGAGTTTGATGCAGACTTCTCTTCCATTTGTACTATTGCTTTGACGATGACTAAATTTCTGTTCTAGATAAAGTATGTAAGGAAAAATTTCCATATTTCTCTTTCAGCAATCTCAATCCAGAGAAAAATGCAAATGAAAATGGAATGTCTATGCAGAATGATAACTTCGAAGAGATCATGAACATGCCTATTGGTTCTAAACCATCCCGGCTGGATGCTATGAACAATGATGGCAGCAATAGTCCCGAAATTCCTTTGAATCCAATTCTAGCCTTTGAAGATAAGGGGACTCTTTTGCCTCAGGTAGATAGTGTTCAAACACATCAAACAGCAGGTAGGTTTGCTGTGGTTCACTCACACTTGTAACGTATTGTAACTGGGAGAGGTCCCAGAGCTCTCAATTAATATAAGTTGATTCATTTAAGTATTTTTAAACTCTATTTTTTTTCCTATTTAGACTCTGCTTAAATTTTAAACAAATTTAAATTACTTGGGGACAGTAGCACATCTCTTTGTAATGCTATGCATGCCAAGCACATATACATGCAGTGCAGTGGTGGTGAGGCCTTACCTTTTCCTGATTGAGGGCTTCTCACATATACTTTACTTTCTCCTGTCTGAAGTTGCTTGGAAAAGTTTGCCCTGTGCTTTCAAACAGAACAGCTGCTGTTCTGACCTTATGATCAGCAATTGGGTTCCAGTTTTGCAAGTGCAGTGCTTGACATGCACATGCAGAAGGGGAGCTACTACTTTTTAAAAACTACTTTTTGAAATTCTGGATGTGCTTTCCTCATTAAATTCTTGCAGGCAGGTGTTGAGGGATGGTTTGCAGGACACTGGATTTTTCTGAATTATACAATAACTTTTCAAGAATGTTAGGTAAACAAATACTAATTTCGCAAATTAAACTGGGTAACACTTTATTTTTCTCTGGCCTAAAAATGTAATGAAAATCATCTTACAGTAAAATAATTGCATAACCACATAACATTTTGAAGTAAGAATTGCCGCTCTGACCTGTCTTTTTTACCTTCTGTTTTAGAAGTGATCTGATTGTTTCTTCTGAAGAACCAAAGGTGAAATGAGCATCTCTGCAGTCAGTGGAGTTTCTTCCATGCTATGAAGGAGTGTTTTATTTTTTCTCTCCAGTTTTTTTAAGATTTCTTGAATATCTTTTTTGGAAGGACTTTAGCAAAACCAGCAGAAGAAATGAGGGGAATAGACTTGGATCACCATTCTAATAGCTTTCATCACTAGAAAAATCATGCTTCACGTGCGTTACTTAATATGGCTATTTCCAACAAGCTTTTTTTGTTAGTAAATGAATATTTCTGCATTCCTTAAGACACAAGACACTGGAATCTGAAAGTAACGGGCTGATTTGGGTGGTGGGACTGATTCTTTTTTGTTTTTAAAAAAGGTGGGTGTTGGTTTAAAAGGCATAATTGTAAAATTGGCAAAGAATCTTTTACACTTTGTGGTTCTAATACTTGAAAAATAAACGCCTCATTGCTCTACAAGTAGAGTTAATGGGGTGTTTTATTTAAACCTGTTGGTTTAAATGTTATTGCAGAGAACTCTAATTATGGGGGCAAACTATAGGCTTCTGTATCAGGTTCTTGTAAATGTAATTCCTACAGGGACATTCTGTAAATTGAGATGTCACTATGATCTTCTCACATTTTCTCTAAAAACACAAAACAAGACAGGTTTTAAAATGTGAAAATTTGAAAGCGTTATTTTTTCATGGACACGAGGAAAACCTATTGTTCTCCTAGATGATGTATTTATGAATTTTGCTCAGTACAGAAATAAATCATTTAATTGAATAAATTAGACAAATGTGGTAAAAAAGGTACTGCAAACTTGATTTTTTTTTAGTTACATCCATGTTCACAATACTATAAAAGATGTGTATGCATATGTGCACATACGTGTGCGCACACATACAAGAAAATACCTTGTTCTGAGTCCTGTAAATTGCTGCTGTTCCCAATGATGGAAGACTTTTCCTTTGCCTTATCAGACTATTGAAGACTGTGTGAAACCTGGGATATTTGAGTTTTGGATGATGATGCAGGTTTGGGGATTTCTGGGGTTTGCTCGTTTCAGAGCAAATGAAAAATGGTCATTGTTTGTGCTTTTTTTATGTAGTGTGTGGTTTTTATAAAGCAGTGCAGTTTGAGTGATAAGAGGAGCGATGCAGGTTGCTTTCTCTTTAGTTTGATGCTGATTTCTACTGTCATTCATTGTTCCATCCCACACTTTCGGTTGCTGTTGTGCAGAACTGTAAAACCTTGCACGTTTTTGTGCTTTGCTAAACAATGCTGTTGGAGGCAGAGCTCGCTCTGGGTGTTTGAGTTTGAAACATCGCCGAAGGCTTGAGGCATTGCTCTCTGAATCAGTGAGAAGATCCTTGGGTAGGGGAAATGGAGGTTCATGGGCTCTCAGCTCCTGCTAACAGAATTAATTACCATTAAGATTCCTGCACTTGCCTTTAGTGAGCACTGAGCAAGGCCTCTAGGAAGCTGTGCAGAAAGTCTGTGCTAGCAGAAGAAATCCTCTGAGACAAAAGCCGAAGAATTTTTGAAGAAATTTCTGCTGCTGCCAAGTGTTCATCTTGTAGAGGAGATGGGATAAAAGCAATGGAAATAAAATGAAAGAGACTTCATCTGCCAGAATATTTATGGAAGGGAAAAAACAGCCATTCAGTCAGAGTGCTTTCAATAGTAACTTGTGACACAGTAAAATGAATTGGGTTCCTTTCTTGCTTTCTTTAGTTTTCCATGTACATAGCCACAATATTTTGAAGTGTCCAAAATATGTAGTTTTTCTTTAAAACTATATTTAGCATGTAAGTACCAAATAAAACTTGTTTGAAATATTTATTTCTACTTATATTTTCATTTTCTTGCATAGTTGAAGCAAGAGTCAATCTGATGGAAAACCTTTCTTGCTACTCCTGGTCTGCTTAAAACTTTGCTTCAGGTTTTCTCTGATTTCTTTACTGAAAAATCAGTACAGAGTCACTTGCAACTAGAAACAGAGCAAAGAATCAGGCAGTAACATTTAGCTTCAGTTTTAAGTGTTAGGATTCATTTAGGATCAAGTTTAAATTGTGTTGATCTTGAGCTATTTAGGACTGGTTGTAAATTATGCTGGTCTGCTTTTGGGAGACTTCAGCACACTTGCTTCACTGTTTGCAGAAAAATGGGCCTGCTTTATTTCTCATATGCACTTTGTTTTTTGCTTTGAATTTTTTTTTTAACAGGGCTGGATTAAAGCCAGTTTATCATTACAGTCAATCCAGGTTTGCTTCAAATGAGAGTGAGAATTTCCTGTTTCAGGGGCCTGACATACAAAATAAAACCAGGGGAATTGAGAGTAGAAGTAGGTGTATGAATTTTTAAAAAATAATTTAATACTGAATTTTTAAATCTTTCGGTTAAGCTTCTTTTAATGCAGGGAAAATAGCTTCTCTTCTGTTGAGTGTTGTTCTTGACAATAAAATACAGTATGGGAGGAAGGCCAGCTCCTCTGCCTGCTATTGCAACTGTGTTGTGTTGTTTGTACTATTAGGGGCAAGGCAGAACTACTCCGTGAGGTAGAAGTAGCAGGTGCAGACAGCTGTTCTGAGGGTTGGGAGCAGAAGCCTTCCGCAGCAGAGAGCTGTGTGCTTTGGGAAGGCTCAGCTCCCTGCTCACATCTCCACGGCACAACACGGATGCTCACAGGGATGACGCTCAGTGAGTTATTTCAGCACATCACAGCTGCTGCATTGCTCACCATTAGCTCTGCTTGCTTCATGTCTTTTATCTCCTCATTCCTGATGAAGAACGCTTTGTTATTTTCTTTCTTGCTAAAACCTTGAAATAATGTTTGGGATTAAATACCTAAGAATACAGATACAGGAGACATTCCAATATCATGACTTAATATTGCACTGTTTCTTTTTGGAAACTGATCTAAAATCACCCACGGAGGTGGCTTGAAATTTTTTGTTCCTAGGTGTGTCATTCAGTCAGTCCTCTATTTTAGAAAGTCCATCTGCCCCAAAGCTGAGCACATGGTTTGTCACATGAGAGTTCAAAACAAAATTCCTGTCACACATGAATATTGAAAATGCCATATTGCTTTATCTGAAGTTTCTTTCTACCCTGTACTTTAATAGGCCTTTTTACTGCACTGAATGTGGTTTTGGTTTTGGTTGTTTTTACATGTTTGTTGTTTTGTTTTGCTTTTTTTTTCTTTTTTTTTTCTTTTTTTTTGGTTTTTTTCCCAAACAGTACCATTGGAAAGAATTTGCAGATATTAAAAGAAATCATTATCAAAAATGCCTCCCCCAAGCACCAAAATTAAGTTCAGAGATTTGAGCCACAATAAAATGGAACACTGAGCTCTTAAATGACAGAATAACTTTTTTAAACTTTTTTTTTAATCTCACTTTTATTCCATGTTTGTAATTAGTATCAGCTCTAAAGCTCTACATGCACATAAGAGTTACAAGACAGAAGCAGTTATAAGTCAGAAGCACCTCAAAAGACAGTGTGCTGCTTTTGGCTGGGGTAGAGTTAATTTTCTTCACAGCAGCTTCACCAGATACAAGAGATGACTTGTTTGACAGACAGCTGTGTTTTGGGTTGTGCTGAACACAGGGTTGTTAACACAGGGATGTTTTAGTTACTGCTCAGCAGCGCTTGCACAGAGTCTGCCTCTCACACCACCCCACCAGCCTGGGGTTGCACAAGAAGCTGGGAGGGGACACAGCTGGGACAGGTGACCCCAGCTGACCAAAGGGACATTCCATACCTTACATTATCGTGCTCAGCATATAAAGCTGGGGGAAGGAGGAGGAAAGGAGGGATGTTTGAAGTTACAGTGTGTGTCTTCCCAAGTAACCATTCCACATGATGGAACCCGGCTTCCCTGGAGATGGCTGAACGTTTGCCTGCCCATGGCAAGTATATATGTAAGAAAATGAGTTGAATTTAAATCCAGCTACCTTTTTATTGTTCTTTAACCCCTTTTAAAATGAAGTATCAATATCAAAATATAACAAAAATTCCTAATTTTGCCAAATATTTTCACTCTTCCCTTGTTGCAAGTAGCTTTGGAAATAATTTAACATTTGCAGAACACAGAGTTCTGTACTTAAACACATCTCACCCAAATAATTCATGGTTCCTGCTGTGTTCTGTACTTGCTCTGTGCAACATTTCCCTGCCTTAACATGCCTTTGCTCTTCTGCTGGAGAGTAGTGCCTATAGTGTGGACAAGGATCAGCAGTAAGGCTTCACCCATTCTTGTTTCTTACCAATTTCTTGCACTTTCTGAATTGTTCCTCAGCAGTTACTTTCTGTAGTAACCTGTTTGTAGCTTTCTGCCTTTATAGTATGGGTTGCTTCAATTCTTTTCTAAAGTCCCTGGAGTGTGCTCTGAAATACAATACATGGAACAGAAACAGAATAAAGATTAATGCAGTCACTTGCATACTTGAGAGATGCCTCTTCAGTGGAATCAGCCTGTTGCATGAATAAAACCTCATTAATACAGTGCTGGTTTTTCTGAAGGGGGGAGTGAGGAAATCAAAAACAAACCATGGAAGGTTAACCAAGCATAGTGGGTGTTTGTCAACATAGCCATGTTCTCAAGCATATTTAATCAGCCAGCCAAACAGTCCAAGGAATTGTGTTTTTGACCTGCTCCAATTCTTGTTATCGGGACATCTCTCTTGTATGACGAAACTGCAAGTAGCAGGAAGATTACAGGAACCAATGAAAAGAGTTGTTTCCTCTGAAAGTTCAGGCCCTTGGATCTGGTAAATTTTCATAAGCCATTTGGCTTAAATATTAACTGTCTTCATGGTACACAGCTGCCCTAAGGAGCTCTTGAGTTTCTTCTGTTTGGTGATGGACTTGCTCAAGGAGTTTGGCCATTTGGCTTTTTCTGAATGCTAATGAAAAGTCTGGATCTGAAGAGAAATAACAGGTGTTAGGCAACTTGCTGTTTTTCCCTGTGTTCTAATGCAGATGAATAGAAAGCATATTTTTCAGGTTAGATATAGTTGGTTGGTGGTTCTTACTACAGGGAAGGCAGAACAATAATCTAACACTCAAAGCAGATACAAATTCAGTTTTCATCCCTACAACCATTCAAGATTGCTGCTGAATTCTCCTGATCGATCCAGATGCATACAGCTCAGTTGCCAAATTCAGCCTTATGCAGCAGCTGCCTATCTAGATATTAGCAGAGTTTTGGCTCTGGCTCTACATATGTAAAGATACGTGCTGTATCAGTTATACCACATTTTGACTCTCACAAGTACTCAACTTTTATCCAAAGGCAAGAAGACTAACTAAACCCAGAAAAATATTAAGGAATGGACTTTTAAGTATGAAGATGTGAGATTTCCCAGCTTTAATATCAGCTAATCATGCAATTTCCTTATTTTCTTGCTTTATCAAAATAAACTAAAATCACATTTGAAAAACTTAGGTTGCATCTAGTGCCAAAAATTCTTATATTGGATAAAAACATCTGTACTTGAAGTCCTGTTTCCCTGCTGTTCAGGAAGCCTTTAGTTTCAAAGCAAACAAACAAACAAACAAAACCCTCCTCCCTTTATCCGGAGATACTCTTAAAGAGCTGCTTTAAAACAGGTGAGGTAACAGCTACCCTTGAGATTAGTCTGTTTGCTTAAGTGAGCAGAGCTAGTCCCCAGAGAAGTTTGCACTGTCAGTGGCTGGACTTGATCATCTTAGAGGTCTTTTCCAACCCTAATGATGATTCTGTGGTCTCTGTTACAAAGCAGTGCCTGCTTGCTGCTGATGGGTACAGGCAGCCTTGGCAGCACTCCGGGGGCCCAGCCCAGCAGGAAGGACATACCTGCTCGTAGTCTGCAGAATGTGGAGATGCCCAGCTCCTGAAAACGGACGTCTTGGTGGGTAAGAAAATTCTTGAGGTAGGCTTGAATCTCTCCAATGTGATGCTTCCACAAAAGCATCATTTTTTCTACATAAATGGGAGAACCACTGGAGATCAATATGAGCCTTTAAACACTTTGATCTTTGTAACAACATTTATAAGATCAATAATGACTCATCCACCTTCAACTAAAACCAACATTACTGTAAAGACTGGCAAGGGGCTTCTCTGTACTACAGTTTCTGACAATACTGCTGATACTTCAGATAAATAAAAAGCTGAGTGGGCTGCTGTGCTGGGAATCTGATCCCTGTTCAAGGGGCCTGCTGATTCACAGACTGGTTGGCCTGTTATGTGAACCTATCTATGAGGTGATTATGCTGTTGAACTCTGTTCACTACCTGAGAGAGAGTCTGCTCTGCTGCAAATCCTTAATGCTAGAAATGAAACAGATTTGCATTTTCTCTTACTGGGGACTCTGCAGATTTCAGTTTTTCTTATGTCTAAGGTCTAAAATCTAACCATACCTTTCTAGAGAATGTGGCAAGTATCATCTGAACACCCTTGCAAGTCTTAAAGGCTTTCAGCTGCATGGGACAAGTACATTAAGCATAAAGCTGTTTGTTTTCTACAGGTAAAAATAATGCTCTTTTTATTCTCCCTCATTGAAACTTTAAAAAATTTGGGTACATTCTTAAAAGCCACTTCACTGCTCCTGCTAATTTAGTCTAGAATTATAACAGCAGGATTTGGTTCAGTAGGAGTTTTTCTCTTGCTGGTCAGGGAGCAGAGTTAATCTAACATTTTGGAAAACAACCTCTGCTGTGGGCGATGCCATCACATTTTACATACTGAGAAAGAAGGTCAAACAGAAAGATGTAACCTTGTCTGAAGTGACCCTTGTCTGCAACAGGTTCTCATCTCTCTCACGGTGAGGAGTATCTTCATGGTCTCCTACCTTTCTATTTAAGTTGTTTTCAAGGACCTCAGCATTGGCTATGGACCAGCCCTGTAGAATGGCAGTGCTTGAAGAATCAGACCTTTATCCGTGGTCCACTTTCATCCCTGGACTTTCTCATGCACTCAAGGACTGTTTTATTTCAAGGGTTACTGTAGGCACTTTAATAAATTTGTAGAGACCACACTGGCGGGGTAATATAGGAATATTAAAGGTTGTTCAGTGCCTGACAGTTAACTCCTTTGGGAAAATGCTAATTTCACTCCAGACAGCCATAAGTCTCTTTCAAAGCACACTTAATCTTGTGTGAGTTACCATGACTGATCATGTGATAGATGATGGAGGCAGCATGAAAGGATGGCTCAGGATGTTCCAGTTGGCCAGCCAGTCTCACCAAGCACTTCGTCAAAGGTTCATCCATCCACTGGACCATGTGTAACATGGCTCCTTCTGGAAGGCAGAAAGGTAAGAGAGTAGTCTCTAAACAGGAGCTCCAGTGTCAAAGAAATGAAGGTGAGAGGTATGCCAGAAACTGCTGAAATAGTGAATCCTTCATGCAACTGGAGAAGCAAAATAAGTGCTGAACTTGGTTAATAAGTATGTTTAAGTTGTAAAAAAGGGTCATGTTCTGAGGTTATGCTCTCAGTAAGGTAAGGCCATGGATTTGATTCAAATTTTGTTGGCTTTATGTTCTGCAAACATGAATCACTTCATGTGCAAGTGCAAGATCCACTCTTTCCACTCTTGGCCTATTGGGCTCAGTCTGTCCAGCAGCTGCTGGGCACCACTTGCAAAATTAAATGTGACGTGTTGCCAGCTGCATGGCCATTACACCAGATACAAGAGATTACTTGTTTGACAGACAATATCCAATGCTGGGGCATGTTTGGAAAATTTACACTCGTCCTTTCTGCTATGAAGAGTGCTATGCCTTTCATGAGTGCGAGTTTGGTATTTCTGATAAAATCCATGTGCAAAAAATTTCAAGATGAAGAGCTACTTTGTATTTTAGTCTTTCTTTTATATTAGTTTCTGCAATGGTAAAATGATTTCAGCCTGAGAAACTGGGAAATGTTACAAATAGAAGTAGACAGGCGGTGTACAGCAGTAAAGTTCAGCACAAAAAAAATTTAGAATAAAGAAATTTAAGCAGTTGAATGAAAGTGCAATGGAGCCCATGTGTCCTGCCAGTGAATTTGATTTTTTTCTTGAAGCTTACAGTTAAACTCGCAATGAATTTAAAGGGAAAGACTTGGGCTGTATGTCCAGCTGTGCTTCATCTCCTACTAGAGTTAATAAAGGACATGTGCGCTTCTCTGATTCAGCCATTCGTGGAGGGTAGGTGCCATACCTTGCTTTGCTAGCTCAGCAAGGCAGGATATCACGTAATGAAGGGAGTCTTCCTCAGTGTCGGTCAAAAGCATGGTCTGGAGGAGATTTTCGATACAGCGGCTCTCAGTGATTCTCTGCCACAAGAGAGAGATTCATGTTTAGCACTTCCATTATGGTTTAGCGGTGTCCAGGGGCTTCAGAAGTACTCCTACAGTAGTGAGGGCTAAACCATAAATACTGGAAATGTCTCCTCCCAGATCTACCATAACCAGGTGACAACACCTTGGATTGGTCAGAGATCACCTGTACTGAGATATATATTTTATAGACTGAGTTGAAAACAGGTAAGATACTTAGCCTGTGCTGACCTGGACTAAAAGGATGAGACCAAGAAAGGAGTTCTGAATGAGTCAGCTGGAGGTGACTGGTTGCTAGTGAAGTTGAATAACAAAGTCATCAGCCTTCTGGGAGGCCCTAATAATAGAAGCTGCTCATGGCTCCCTAAGTGAGCTCAGGTGTCTATCAAGAAAATGGAGTATCTTTTTTTGTGTTTGCACATTTTATGCTGCAGCTTTTTAACTTCCTGCTTAGAGGTTCAAGGCGGATTTGAGACTGCTACTTTTCAAGCTCCCACACTCTGTTTGTGTCCTGCTGGCATAAAAACAGCACTGTCTTTTTCCTCTTGTGCCAAGGACTCTTACATGTTTTAGGAAGCATTCCTTAGAATTGACCCTGGAAACCTGGCACTCCCACTAATGTCTGTGTATTCACTTATGCAGTGAGAGCATATATTATAAAGCTTTACGAAGGTAAAGCAGCTCCCAGCTGATAACAGGATAAAGTCACAGAATTGAAGTACTTCAAAAAAAGACCGTATTTGTCAAACTTTGAACGGATGGTCCATTTTTACTCCTACTGTGGGTTTTGAGTTCAAGGAAATCTAGTTCCCTGCAAAACTTGATTTCACAGCTATTAGAAATTTATATAATTCTTATTTTAGTGGAAAAACCCATACTTTTCCTTCTGGCTGGTTTAAATCTCTGGAACTAGTAGTAATTGGATCACGAACAAAGAGAAAAACAAAGAACTGAGTCTTGAAAAGCATGTACTAGGAAGTGGGACAAAGCAGAAACGAGGATTTAGGTGGGGTTTTTTCCTCAGTATTGATTGCTACTGGTGGTACTGTTTGATCAAGGTACTCTTAAAAGGCAAGGAGAAAGGAAGTGCATCTGTGCATATGGATTTCAAAGCAAAGTCAGCAAGAGGAATCATTATAGCATTTTGGCATAACTAGTATCTTGCCAAAGAGGCAAAATGTACATCAATAGCTAGGGTTCTATTTCACAACGAAGGGCAGCTGAAGCATGAGAGCCAGGAAATAAAGATTCAGTTCATAACAGACCTCAGATTTTCCTGAATGAGTCCTTTAATTAATATGAAATGTCCTTGCTAGAAGAACTTTTTATACCTGTGATGTAGTCAAATTAGGTAACCACATCACTCATAGCAAAAATTAGCTATTTCTTATTTTAATTACCCTTTTTGTACTGTGTTGGGAAAATATGAATAAAACTGCCTTTCATTATGGTCCTTTCATTTATACATGCAATTTTGTGTAAAGTATATAGCAAATTGGCATATGTTTAATTACCCACAGAATTTTTTTTTAAATGCTGATCTGACATAAACACAATGGCAACCTCACAGGGTATAGTTGCGTGACAAACATTGTGTACCTACCTGTCTGTTTTTGGAAAGGCTCAGGTTTTTGATGATGCAAGCAGTATGTCCAGCAATCACAGGGTCTGTTTTATGTGCTGCCAGTAATGTCCCCAGGCTCTCCAGTAGCTCAGCACATGCCAGAATGTCCTGAGAAGAGTAACCGGTATCTCAGTTACATTCAATATGGACAACACAACATAGCTTTGCAGTGAGCTATCGAGAGATCAAACTTAGCTCTGCAAGAAGAGCATTAGTTTGCTTATTTAAACCAAGGATGTGGCTGGGTCCAGTGCTGCTTCTCTCAAATATGGTCTGACTGGCACTGACTGTAGAGCATTTACTATGGAAGGCTGGAGTCTTTAAGGTCCTGTAGTTTATTTTTGTTTCCATCAAATGCCTCACCAGGGTCATTGCTAGTCAGGGGAAGGATGTGTGATCCTGACTGGAAGGAGAGGTGGTCAGGATAGGTGTGAAAGGCAGAAGTACATGGTGAAGTAGTGGCAGCAGTGTGTCCTTGTTGAGTACCTCAGCAATTTACCTGGCTACAATAATGGGTTGTATGTTTAGATCAGTTTGTGATCAGACACCTCTTTAGTAAACATGTTCTGAACAACATCTCCTTTACACACATTTCTCTGCTGTCTGATGATATTTTAGAGGTACTTTACTGTGTATCTCTCTCTGCATGTAATCTGCCTCCAATTACCATTAATATTAACTGAATCACAGAATGGCCTGGGTTGGAAGGGACCTTAAACATCATCTAGTTCCAACTCCCCTGCCGTGGGCAGGAACACCTTCCACTAGGCCAGGTTGCTCAGAACCCCATCCAACCTGGCCTTAAACACTTCCAGGGATGGGGCATCTAGAACTTGTCTGGGTAACCTATTCCAGTGCCTCACCACCCTCACAGAAAGGAATTTTTTTCCCAGTATCAAATCTAAACCTACTCTCTTTCAGTTTGAAGCTATTAGCTCTTATCCTGTAGTATCAGATCTGAGTCTGGATTACTGCACAGGTGGTTACCTCAATAACAATATGGATTAAGGGGGCACTGCTATGTGTAAGAGAAACCTGACTTCAACAGACTTTGGGTTAGGTCTACAGTTAAAAGCAAGATTTCCTCTTGGAAGTGTTTTTTCTTTCAGTCTCCTTCCCTTAGGAATTAAAGAAGTTTTTATGCAGTTCTTATGTTTGTTCACAATGAACTATATTATTTGTGCTACCTGGAAACCAAAATGCATTAGCAAGGGAGTTCGATATAAAACAAATCATTGGTCCTATACACAGCTGCAAAAAATCACATCATTCTGAAAACTCTGAAGTATCAGGATCACTAAAGCAGTGTTGAAAGGCAGATGTCTTTAAAAGTTAGTTTAACTTGAATCTTTCTTTTACTTAGGTTAAATTGCAAAAGTGTATCTTATTTTCTTGTAATATCAGCTGACATCTTCACTTAGTACATTTTAAGCACTGTCACAACCAGCAATCCTAAAATAAAACATGAAAATAAGTGGAAAGGGCAGTGCTATGCCTAAACACAGGGCATTTAAAGAATCCTATATGCAGACATGACAGTAAATTTTTCTTAGTCTTACTTTTCCTTCTCTTTAAAGGAAGAAATAATATAGTTTTAGATAATCCAGTTAAATTACCATCAATGACTGTTTTCTATGCTTTTGGGCCAAATGTCATCTTTTCTATGTAATCCCATCAACTCGGATACTCGTTTTTGATTTGCTGCAGCCTGAGAGGAGGAAATTTTCTATGGATTAAAAAGGAACTTTCTAATATATAATGACTTCCCTGCCAAGATCTTTTGTTTATTTAGGACCTACATTAGCAAGTGACAGTACTTGAATTTTGCTGAACTTCCTTTTTTGGCTGGAATATGGCTGAGATCCAGATTTTATTTTCTGGCTCAATCCTGTACAGTGCAAGAGAATCACGAGAAAACTGTGAGTAAAAATAGATTGAGTGGTTCAGATGGATATTGATCTAACTTCTCCCAAGACTACAATACTAAAAAAAACCAACAAAAAAATGCAAGAGAAAGCATTCCAGCAGCAAGTGTGCTTACAATTGCAATGCTGCACTCACACTCCTTACACAGGTATTCCTTCACAAGGTAAATATTGTCCCATTTACCAGTTAGCAAGATGGGAAGGCAAAGTTATTTTGTACCTGGAGTGGAGAGTCAGTGGGCACCATCTGGAATAGACAGACCCTGACTTCCAGGTCTTTTGCTCAAAGAAATTTGATTTAAAAGACTGGTTTCTCACAAAGCCTGATTCTTTAGTGTTTCAGGCTTGGGCTGTCCTTGGGAAAACTGAATAAAATTCCCCCTGTAAGAGGGAAGTTTTCCAGCTCTTGCTGGGAATCCCTGTCAACAGCCTGACCAGGAGATTGCAAAAAGGGGGCTGAAGCAGGATGAGGAGCTCCTGTGAAGCATTCCTAGGGGTTTGCTTCATGGTAACGAAAGGGCAGACGGATTCTGCCCCATTGTGTCCTGGGTAGTATTTGTAATAATTCAAGCATCACTTGACTTGGTTGTAAAGGTTAGCTTTGTTCAGTGGTTTGTTTTCCAACAGTTGTTCCCATGGAGAAGTCTCTCTTTCAGTCACGGAGAATTCAGCCTGAGCTAGAGAAAGAAACACTGAAAAGACTTGAAAAACAGGCCAGAAAAGGCATGGAGATGAGGAGGCAGGATATGAATACGGAGAGGTCAGCCTCTTCTCAGAGTGCCCAGGGCTCGCTTGCACAAAGCAGCAATATTCAGTAGGCAGGGACAGCCGTGTTTGCTCACTAATACAAATTTAGAGATGTAGATACTTCTCACTGGAGAATAAAGTGAGATGCTTTGCTTTCCAGCCTCCTGCTGCTGACCCTTTTTCCCTCATGAAGGATGGGCTGTTTCACCACTGGTGTACCAAAGCTGAGCTCCCAGTGCCTTCGTTCCCACTGACACTGACCACGTCTCTTTGTGGCCGGGGGTTTGAAACACTGGTAAAGACAAGTTTCAGGACCAGGGAGAAAAGGATTTGTGGGTACTCTTTGCTGGGAGAACAAAAAATGTTAGCAATATTTGGAGACAAGAAAAGCAAAACTGAGTGAGGACCATGTTCCAGCATAATGTCTCATACTGAATAACATATTTACATGTTCAAATGGCCTTCAACTAACTTAATGCATTTCAATTGTAAGCTTGTTGAGAGCAAATTGTGTTTTGATTGAATGAGGCAGTTTGACAAGCAATGAGGATGTTCAGTGCTCATGCAGCCACTGTGCCTTGAATAGCTCTGTGCTCTAGTTGCTGTTTCCCAGGCACTGAGCTCACCCATATTCTCCATCACATCCCAGAGGTACGGGAGGTGCGATTTTGGTTTGTGTACAGACAACTGAACTGTAATGCACCACGCTTTCCATACTCAGAGTAAATTTCCAATCAGGCTGAGTGTATTTCAGGCACAAGAAGCACCTAAGACCACCTGAGGCTATTCAGACCCTGTCACTACTGCTTGAAGCAATGTGGTGGGAAAGGTTTTCACATATTTTTGCTCTATGTACCCAACCTCTGACTACCTTCAAATGCTGTTGTTAGCTTAAAACGCTCACCAAAAACCTTTCACATCTATGTTCTTAAGGATGTCTTTAATTACAATAATGTTTATTTAAAAACAAGAGTAATTTGTCAGTATTTGCTGTAATTTACTTCTAGTCAGACTTCTTCATGTATTTGCTAATGTTGCACTATTAATAGTGGTGTTTACCCTGAATGTGGGCAAAAGAATCATTCCGTAACTTAGGACATGAGGATACACAGCCCTAGTGAAAGTCCTAATGCATTAACTAAAGATAGACAGGATTTCAGATTCTGTTAGTCCCCCTTTTTGTTTTGATCCTAATTCAAAATACGTTAATATTTTTCAAATGCACTTTTGAATAAAGCTGTCCACATAGGGAAGTAATGTATATTTGCACTTTGTTCTGCACTTATGCACTTTAAATGTGTGCTCTAAATTAGTTTCTCTGTTTTTCAGTGTGTGGGGAAGCTCTGTAGCCAAGAAATAACTTCCTTGGTTGCCCCCATGGTGGCAGTCTCTCATGGTGCTGTGTATGTCCTCCCCCTCGTACACCCATCTGGAGACCTACGGTCTGGGGCCTAAGGGGACTAGAGGGAGTTGCAGGGAGTGCAAGGCATTATCCATATATCCAAAGAATCTGACACCCATCTCCCCCTCTACTCTCTCATTGGTCTCTCTTTTGGATCCCATTCAGTACAACAGATGGCTCCTCAGGTAGTTAGTGACAATGCAGATGCAGCAAACAAAGCCTTGTTATTTTGGGTGGGAGAGAGAAGGGTTGGGAGGTCTTCCAGAGTCTCTTGGTCATTCTCAAAATGCATTTCATAGGCAGTCTTGCTATAACAGAGTGTTACCCCAGTGGGTGGCCAGACCTACTCTTTCCTCTCTGTTTTTGGGAAATGATCTCCCCTACCTGGTTGGGCGGGTGCTGGGACAGTATCCAGAGCAGAGCAATGGAGGCATGACGCACGTCCTCGCTGCCAGAGGCCAGGAGAGAGCACAGCTTGGGCAGGATGTTCTCAGCAACCATCTCGGCCTGGATGTCCGCTGGTGTGGGAAAACAAAGGAGGTCAGGGAGGTTCAGAGCACTGCAAGGAGTAATTCAGGCTCTGACTCAAACTGTTGCCTCAGTGATCAAATTAGAGGGGACCTCCCCATCTCCATGGGATGAGGCAATGCCAGACGTTCAGTTATAAAAATAAACCCTCATTTGTTCTGCCTCCTTTTGCTGAGGGATTAACACAAGCTTGATGGCAGAATGTAGGTTTGGGCACCCTCAGTCTGTGCCTGAACCTCAAAAAAAGAATGAGGGGAATTTTCAGAGTCCATCACTGGCATAAGGCCAGGTAAGAAGGTGGTAGCTTCTGCTGCACAAACAGAAAGACGTCCCAAGCACCACCTATCTCGCAGAGTTATGGTTAGCCAGGAGAGAGCCCAGCCATCCTGCTGAGTTGTTATACCCCACCTGCCCCTGCAACCGCAGTGAGTGCACTAAAAGGCAATGCCAGAGCAGCCAGCAGATGGAGAGGCAGATCTAAAAGGTCGAGCAGACCAGGGGTTCAAACACGTCAAGGAGCAGCACAGCACTTCCTTCACTCTCAGCTCCTCTATAATTGTGACTGCTTGAAAATTAGGCATCTCTACATTTTCTAGATGAATAACTCTACCCTGGAGTCTAGGGCTTTAGCACTGAGTGCGCCAGTCCTCTGCCACCATCTCCTGAATATGTCATAGAAATGAATCTTGGACATTTAATAGGATAGGGTTTTTTAAGAGGATGACAAATGCATGGGAGAAAATTACGTTTAATTATAGACAGAACCATGCCTTGGAGAAGACAGGTCCCCACTCAATAAGCAAGTTCAGGAGACATTCTGTCCTAATCGGGTTTAATGCTTAAGAAACATGGAAAGGAGGAAAGCTTAGCAACTCACTAAGGTTCTGTGCATAAAAACACCTCTGATGCCTTTCTCACTTTCTCCAGATACTCCCCTTGCTATCTGGGAGCTCTAAGAAAGATTTAGTTAGGATATGCACTGCACCTTCCTCTTCCCTTAACATCCAGTTAAAATGTAGAAAATGTCTCTCTGCTTTTAATAGGAAAGGTTCCCAGCCCACTGTGATCACTCTGAAAGGCAGAGAGAGAAAGAAATAGTGTGGTTTCTTTGTCTCCAAGACATTGCTTACCACTGGTAGCCAAATTTCTTAGGCAAACACATGCCTGGCTTGAAACCTGCTTGTGCCAAAGAGGAAAAAAAATTAAAAATGAGAGAGAGGAGGAAAAAGAGAAGTTTCAGTAATGCATGTTCTTGCCTATTGCACACAAAATAAACATGAAAACACCAGCAAGCTATTACATTATCTTCAAGAATAAATTTTGGCACATGACTTTATTTCAAAGTTTTGATGAATTTTTTTCAACCTCCTAGTATCAGTCATCCTATTGTTGATGAAGAATGGGGTTCAGATGTTGGCTTTATTTTAGAACATCTGATAAATTATAGGAAAATGAAGGGAAAGAGATTTTCCCATTTGCTTTGCCTTTTTTTCACCCCCCTTCTATACAGAATTTCAAGTTCCACCCTGAACTGTGGTTTCTTGAAGTTTCTTTGATGTGGCTTCCAACAAAGCAAAATTTTAAAGATGTTATTCCTCAAAGCCATACAGTAAAAGTTCTGGATACCAAAAAGAAAAAAATAAAGTAGCATAACAGATGTGTCAGACACCTTCTGTCACAGACACAATGATCAAAGACAGAGCCTGGACAGGGCACTTCTCACATGATGTTTCAAGTTAATAGCATACAGGCTATCCTAGTCTAAAGGAAGTGTCCAGGGCTGTAGAACAACTTTAGTAATTTCCCTTTGCTTTCTTCATACATTGACCTTGTAGAACCCATGTATTTTCTATTATAGGTGTCTTTTCTCATGGGAAAGATGCAGCATAGGTACCTGTACAGTGGATGAACAGAACGATGTGAGGCTGAAACTGGAAGCCCAAGTTTACAGCTCTACTCGGATGCTAAGTCTTTTCACAAGGGGAAAGCTACAGCTTTACCTGGTCCACAGAAGAGGATAGGAGAGAGATCAGTGTCCGCAGCAGGAATGTGTCATCGGGTCTCAGCAAGGCTTTGTGGTACTGAACATTGGCTGCCATGTTGCTTAGGGCAGCACAGCTGTAATACTGCCAAGAACCAAGAAAAAATGTAGAGAGAGAGGTCAGAGTGGTGACACGTTGAAGAGAATACAAATAAATTGGAGAAATGCTCAGATTTAAAGCTGATGAAAATAAAGTGCTTTTTCACCTTAAGGGTGTTTATGGGGATGACACAACATGCTGCAGCTACTACAGCAATCCTGCTGGGGCGTGTTGTACAAACTCAGGACCTGAGTAGGACCCTGGCTGTTTGGGAATGTGCTGTGCTGCTGCAATGACATTGCTGCTGGCACCTAAGTTAGGTCATCTGCATCTAATGTATTATATGTTTACATTGATTTACTCAAGCTGGATGTAGCTATTGCCCTAGCATGCCAAGAGATCATTTCCAAAGGATCTAACCATTAACACTAGGGAGGATTACACATCTAACAGTATCTATTACTAGGGAGGTATAATTAGAAGAAACAGGCTGAGCTACAGAGATGGAAATTTTAAGGTGAATCTCAGAGAAATCTAAAAATGCTGAAACAGTTTGCAGAAAGCAACTCCAGAGGGTCCATCCCTTCAGGCATTTTAAAAAAATCTGAATAGAGTAATTAAACTGATGGAGAAAACAATTCTGTGCTACCCAAAGGACTGAATGAACAAACTAGCAGAGTGTAAGGCTTACAACTCTGATTCACAGTTTATTTATCAGCATACTTTTGCACTAAGATGAGCTCTCTGCTGAGTGTGCAGAATCACAAAGAGGTGTCTGTGATAGGCATAAAATAGGAAGATTTACAGATATTTACAACAACAAGAAAAAGATCTTTGAAAGTTATGTCTTCTCAGAATACTTAGTAATATTGCTTAGAGTGGAAGGTCAAAGTTAGGATGCAAAAAAACCACCCCAAACCAAACAGAAAACCAAAACCCAAAGGAAGAGACCTATCTGCAACTTGTCTGATGATCTGAGACACAACAAGGTAGCCATGTAACAACTCTGTGCATGCATTAATGTGTGCCAGCAGACAAAGTTTTGTGTCATAAACTTTCTCCTGTGGAGTTAAACAAATTGAGTCTCTTAATATACATTATCTGACTGAGCTGAGTTTCATCAAGATGCTCTCACGTTTTTCCACTTCACTAGAGAAACCTTTCCTCCCCTCCCCCTTTTCATTTCTTCATACTGTGGTTTGTGCTCTCCTTACAGTCACAATGTTACTGTTTTAAAATCTGACCTATTTTCATCATACCTGGACTTCTGAGTCAGGAGATTCCAGCAGCAAGGCAAGAACTGGTAGGGCTCCTTTCTTGCATAGGACTTGTTGGATTTTCTCTGTCATTAAAAAGAAAAAGTAAAAGTGTCTTCCTCCTTCCCTCCCTCTCATCTGGAGGCACCATTCAAAAGGGATGTGCACAATCCTTGGGTTCTAAAGAGTGCTAATGCTGTCCACATACATGCCAGTCAGTGTGACTGGGGAATATATAATTCAGAGCTTGTGTAATGCAGCAGTATGCAGATATTTTAGCAAAAAGACTAGCAGGCTGTCTGATTAAGCTTTTGATGGTTTTATGCTAAAAACTGCTCTGAGAATCTGAATCACTGGAGAGGCTGAAAAGCCTCAGGTATGATCTTCACTATGATTTCTGAGTTTCAAAAACAAATTATTTAAAATATTCTGAATAATACCAGAAATGTAAGAGCCAACTGTATAAGTTCGTGCCAACTGTTTCCTTCCACAATACTGAGTTCAGAGAAGTTACTCATGACTTTATCATTTAGCTCTGTGGAATAATGGTATCATCTTGGTAGGTGAGATTTAATGCTGGTTTATTTCAGAGTTAATAATGGTAGTCTACATATAATTGCAGAGGACCAAGTACTGCTTTTGATAAAGCTGTTGGCAGATATTCCAGGAGCCTTTAATGTCTAACCCATGATAGTTATACTCAGCATATTCCAGCACTGAGTCAGTCAGAACAAGCAAAAAGTTCCTAAAGCTCGACTTCATTGGATAAGCTTCTGAGATTGCTTTAAAGTACACTAAATGTGCTGCTAACTTTTTAGGCTAAGTTATTTCTTTAACAAATGGGGGTTTTTTTTCTATTTCTTTGACTGATTATTTAAATATTCATACACTAGTCCCTTGGAGTTGAAAATCAAGCTTTTCTGTTTTGCTACCTGGCAAAAAAGGGCCTGTATCAGCTAAACGTATATCATCAACCTGTGGTACCAACATGAATGCCATATGCAGAGGAAATAACTTGTTGGTCAGATATGCTTTTACTCTTGCCTTAACCCTTTTGGATTATTTTTCTATCAGTGAGTTTTCTTTTGGAATTTAGGTAAAGCATTAGTCTGGAAGTACCTGACTGTGTGAGGTTCAGAATAGCACCAACTGCATTTTGTTGGACTCTGGGATCATAGGACTTGGCAAGAGACAGTAGGGGTGTAACTCCTCCAGCAGCACCAATAGCCTCTCGGTTGGACTCTGGAGAAAACAATCAGAGAAAGAAAGAAATA
The DNA here is from genome assembly GCA_013397755.1 of Cnemophilus loriae. Lineage (NCBI taxonomy): Eukaryota > Metazoa > Chordata > Aves > Passeriformes > Corvidae > Cnemophilus > Cnemophilus loriae. The sequence goes on from VZTF01000256.1 coordinate 471,866, forward strand.
CTTACTGCCATCTTACTGTGAGCCACAAGCAGGACAACTAGCAGGACTAGTCCTTTGGTGTTCCCTTCTCTGATTTCTCTGCATGCTCAAAGGAAACTGTTAAAAATTCTGAGAGCTTAACAGGAAGGAAACCAACTCATGACTTCTGGATTAGCCACAAATCACAGCTGGTTCAATGCTTTTGGTTTGCGACTAGGATAATTAAAATATCCTTAAGTCCCTTTAAACAGGTTAAAAAAGTGTTGTACTTGCTTCACACCCTTGGTATGTCTGATCAACCTATTCACAGTGTGATAAACAAAAACTACATCATTAACTGCAGGTAAGGTTTAATTAATTTAGTAGGGTATATTCAAGGCTAATTTCTCTCTTGGAATGTCCCTGTGTCACTCACTTGACAGCTACAAACAATTCAGAGGTTTCTGAAGACAGAATTTGATTTAAACACTGGAATTTGAAAAGATGATGCTTCTCTGAAGTGGTAGTGATTCCTTGCATGGCAATGTATTAAGTTGTGCAGTTGCATTCAACATTCTGGAGTACAAGGAGAACTCAAAAAAGATCTGCAGAGTCCCTTAAGACTCTTGGATGAATAAAATGGTGAAAAAAAGAAAAACTATAATACTCAATGCTGTAAAATTAACAATATTTATAGACAGTTTAAACAATGGCCAGTCTGTGGAAGTTTGCTGAGAGAAACATGAAGCAGACAGAGCAAAAAAAATAAAGGTATTTGGCTGAGATCAAGTCTTCAGGGGCTAACTAACTTAGATAGTTATGAGAAAAAAGCTGTTAGTTTTATAGCTGGAGCCTATCTAGAGGTGAATTGACATACACAGATTATCCAGGATATTTATTCAAGTATTGTTCAGATACTATCAGTTTAATATTCCAGGGCAAGTAATTTTCTGTCTTCCTATGAGTATATACTCAAGTAACTAACTTCTATGCTGGAAAAAAAAAAAAGAGAAAAATAATTGTTCAAGGAAGAGTAATGTGTTTAAAAATAGCCTTTCCCTGTGGGAAGCTATTATTCTGGTGAAATATTCTGGTCCCTTTCATAGGTAAGCCTTTCTCTAATCTAATCTGCCTACGTACCATTCTTTTGTTTCCCTCAGAAGCAGAAAGTCTTTTGTATGGCTCCAACTGATGGAAACCAGTCTGGTGTGATGCAAACTACTCAGCTGAGTAAAGAAGAGAGGTAAAAAGATTAAGAATTCAGATATCACTGCTTCCTTTATTCTTGTACACAATACACTCCATTAATGTTTGTGAATGTGGAAAAGAACCTACATTTGAGAAAATGGATTACGAACATTTGGACAAAACCTGGGCAAATTCTTTCTTCTATCAGATATTGTGGCTGAAAACTTGTTTTGCCAGTTTATGATGACAGACTGGATGGGGAAATAAATCTCACCAAGATGTGTAACTGTACTACCATGTCTATAAGAGATGTGGCAGGCTAGATCATGTTTCTCTCCTGGACCACCTGCTTATCTTAAATAATGCAGTCCCTCCACTGATGCCACTGCAACCACTGATGCCCCTTGGAATGTTTTTAGAAGGAAACCATGTGTTCAGATGCTACTTTAAAGCGGGGAAATCACCAACATTTACTCGAGCTGTGTTTGAATAACTCACTAATTCATAAATTCTTTCTTTCCACTCTCTGATATTTGCGTGCTTAAAAATTCCCTGTCAGAACAACTTTGAACGTGCTCTACAGTCAGTGCATCCTCCTTGTTTTAGCTTAAAGCAGATGTTCAGGCCGCCCTAAACCCTGAAGCTGTGAACATTTAGCTCTGTTCTGAAGTACTCTGAGTTCTTATCCCAGAACTGATTACTTTCACTCACTGATTGAAAAGCTTCAGAAAATTGCAAGTATGCATGTGTCCTTCTGCTGTGTGGACAAATGCTGGTGCTGGAACAAATTAACCTTCAAATAATTTTCATCTGAATGGGATGGTTTGCTCTTCTTATTTTCGGCTCCCTATTGCAGCAGGGAGACAACCCAGTTTACACATGACCTGCAGTAACACTGCTAAATATTTTCACTCTGTGCATAGTCTTGCACGCTCATTGCAACAGAATTGAGACCATACTTCGATGCAGAATTTTAGTCACCTTAAAGCCATCTAAGGATCTTCCTAATTTGGTTGTGCTTCCATATTTATCTTTTTTGCATAAATGGCTTTCTTGAAGGATATGACTGAACAGGATACTTTTCTCAAGCAGACACTTAAAAATATCAGAGTCTTAAAATTAAAATAAACCCTGAAGAATTGCCTCTTGCTTTAGTCTCATTGCTGCAGTATCTAAATACAGTCTGAAAAACAAATAAATGGAGCCCATTTAAATCCTGGTTAAACTGGGACAGAGATCCTCAACACTGATCAAATTCCAGGCAGCAACCCAGCCTATGCAGGACTGCCTACCTCTATGTTCAGCTTTGAAAGCTCCTTGAGTGCTTAATTTGGAGCACTTGTGCTCAGAAGGACATTGGCACTTGAGTGTGCAAAGGCATTAGAAAACCACAGGGAATGAAGGTGGACTGGAGTAGCTAAGAGTTCCCTATATTCCAGGTTAAAGACGTCTAGAAGGGCAAGAGTGTCTTCAGGACTAACTAACACCCCTAGGTGCCCCAACAAGTCACTTTCTCCATGGACTGTTTAAAACAGGTGAAGGGACATCTCTCTGTAAATCTTCAGGGGCTTAACTTCACTGACCCTACACAAAGAAAGTCCTTCTAGTGCCAGGTACCTAAAAGTTTAGTGATGCCACGCCTAATTAAGACATTTAAATGAGGCAATTTGCATTCCACATAAAGTAATGTAGTGTGTAGAATTCTTAACCCGACTGTAATAATATATAATGCTTAAAAATAAGCTCCTAAGGGAAAAGTGTTTAAAAACCTGAAAACAAAACAAAAATGTGGGATAAAATGCAAATCAGCACTTTCATGTGGTTGGATCCTGCTTATCTACTCCCCCTTTGCAACATAAATACTTAAAAGAGAAATTAACACTTTCATCATGCCTCCTTCAGCCTTCTGGGACATCAGACTGCAACTTCCCATGCTGGAGAGGGAAGTTGGCAGAATAAATGCTGCAGGGAGGGAACTAAATGTTTTTCATGGCTTTTATACAGACTTGTACACAATTTGTACTACAGAACTACTGGTTTGCACAAGGTAGAGTAAGACAGACTAACATGATAACATTTCTTTTGTTAAATGTAGCTGAACTTACCTGTATGGATACCAGGAAAATATTACTATCATTATATGAAATATATGTAGTTAAGGAGAAGTTGGTGAAAAATGCAAGTAGTACATGACGGGTAGCAAACTGACTGAAAGCAAGCTGGCAGCAAGCTTTGCAGTTTTGCTGAATGGGAATGACAACCTGGGAAGAGGCTACAAATGGAATTCCACGAGGGCTAGTCTGTACTTGCTTTGAACCAGAGAGTTAATACAATGATGCGAATGTAGAACTGCCAGTGCAGTGGAGGACCAGAGCATTTTACAAATAACAGACAAGTTAGAAGACTGAAGCAATGGAAACAGAATGAAAACCGTACAAAATGCAGGGATGTGCACTTGGAAACATTTGTGGTAGAGCCTTGATTACTTGGTGTCTGCTGGAAACAGCAGCAGAGGAGGAGCAAGACTAAGGGATTAAGCCAGCTGTAGGATGACAACATCACCATGGCACAATCACCAAACCTGCAAGTGTTACCACGAAATGTACCACAAAACATGTTTCCCTACATGCCACAATAAAAGGCACAGGTGAGACCCCAGCTGAAATACTGCACATTTCTGGTGACTTCTCTTTCAGAAGAGATGAATCCAAAATGGAATTCCTGCAGCATTTATCTATATCTTGGGACTGTAACAATGCCTGAGGCCTGTGGTATCACGATACGGCACATGCAAATGCTATGTTCCATTCCTGGAACATATCATTTACACCCAGAAGGACTCTGAAGATGAATGGAGAGTCTCACTTACAAGAGGAGTCAAAAGAGTTTGGCTTTCCCAGTCTAGTAAAATGAAGGAACCTCATCAGCATAGACATCAGAGAGACAGAACCACTGAAGCAAAAGCCAGTGTAGACATTAATTAAGATAAGCCAGTCAGGAATACATTTAGGATGAAGATCAGAAAAAGGTAATCATACGAGCACAAAGGTCAGAAACACTGAGAAAAATAACTGGAATGTCAAGAGGTTGAATTTATGATGTTGGAATACCAAAACTTGCTGCTGTGTCTTATGACTCTTAAACCAATTGCAAATAGGTTCTTTCATCTTAAAATATGATGGAAGAGTTGAATGAATTCACTGCAGAGGACAAAGGCAAAGAGAACACTCACCTGAAACAGCCAAAGTCATGATGCAGGCAGAGGAATTACACTGGACAGTGGGATCCTCTGACTCAAGCAGATCCAGAATTGGCTCAAGTAAACCCATTTGGACAACTAATTCTTTGTCAACTATTCACAAATTCAAGGAAAAAAAGGACAAATAAAAAAGTAAACAGTTAGTGATTTTGTGGAAAGAATACATCATCCATTGACTGCTTTGGAGATCTACATTATGATTATACAAAACAGACCTAAGATGGAAACAGCCTGAAAGCCACTCAGTCCCTAGCTTGGTTTGCTTAATTCCTCTTCAGACACATGAAAGACTGTAACAGATATTTGGAGGTTTTAGGCCAGAAGGTCCCAAATAAGGTTAATTTTGGAAAGAGCAACTGCAGCTTTCCAATAGGTTCAAAATTTACGCAGCAGTCCCCCCACTCTTCCTTCTTCTTCCCAGGTCTACCCTTTAAATATTATTTTTTCATTGTAAATAGTGACATGATATTATTTGCAGCAAAATCCTTTAAAAAAGAAAGCAAAGAAAAAGGCCATAAAAGCCTCGCTGAAGCTTCGCTGAAGACTGACCCTGTCTTCTGCTGTTATGGGACTGCGGGATGGAATACTTGTGGCCCAGGTGCCAAGGAGTGCAGTAGCAGATGCAACAAGGACTCTGTTGATGAGGTGTGGCATGTCCATGTCCTGTCTATCAACATAAACTTTATTGGGAAGTTTTTCTTCTGCATCTCTCAGATTCTATCTCAAATCTATTTTCCCCTTTAGTTACAGAAGCAAGTAAATTCTACTACGCATTTTTCTTTTTTTTTTTCTCTGCAAGCAATTTAAGACTAAAGTCCGGTTCATAAATAACCAGAAAATAAGCACTGTCTTGTACATAGAGTTTATTTCTAAGAGCTGTATCTGTTGTTTGAAAGGGAAACTGTTGGCTGTAGATCCAAGAATGAGAACAGAATTCCCACACTGGTCTGGGAATAATTTATCAGCCTTTCTACACAGATCCAAGACCTCTTGCCACATGATATAATCTAGCTGGAGGGATCTGATTTATCTTGGTGCCACCAGAAGCTATGTAGCTTGCAGTCAGAAACATAGTCAAACTTGTCCTATCATGAACACAAAAAAAGGAATCTGGATTTGTGTACAAGTGCCCTCCTTCTGTCTGAATCTGGCTGAAAAGATACTTCTTCATCTGAAGAGAGATGGGTCGTTAATTACTCACTATTTCTTTCCAGCAAGAAGTTGACAAGGGACAAGGAAGTCATCTGCTGCACCTCCAGGTCAGCAGAATGTAGTAAGGCATAGAAGGCTTCCAGATGCTCCACAGGCAGGGGGATGTTCACTGCAAGAATGAGAGGAAATATTCATGAGTCCCATGGTTCACCACAGTCACATTTTTCTCTTCATGGACTTAAGCCTTGGACGCTCCCATAGACAGGCTGAGTGGCATGCACCTTCATTAAAATTCCAGTGCTTCAAGCAAACTGGGCAAGTTTCCCGAAGAGGTTTTGAATAATCAAGTACTTCAAAAACATCATGGGAAGGGAACCAGTGCGCCTTGCTACCAAACAAGTCATTCCGCCTCACAGCAGGTCCTTGCGTTGTGGCTACCTACACTTTTTATCCAGCAGAAAATACATGGGATAAAGCTATCACACCAAGTGACAGAACATTCTCTTTGAAGTAAATTTAAAATAAACAAATAAATAAATTGCAACCTGCTTGTTGCCAGTATTTTCACCTTCTTGCAGAATCCAAACTCTTGCTGGTATTTTATTTGGGATAGCTAGGCTGACTCCTAACCATTACAAATTACCTGAAGAGCCAAATACTCCCACAGAATAGCTGGAACAAAAAATAATGTTTCCTTCATAAATTTGCACTACAATCTGGCCTCTAGAGCTTTGTCCTCTTTCAAAAAGTATATAATATAAAACATTAACTGGTCACTATGTCCATTTCCTTTCACCATATTTTGACTGTGTTCCTTTCAGGAGATTCAGTATACACTGACTAAATACTTTGGGTTCTGCTGAGTTTTACAGAAGTATAACAATTTCATAAATAACAGTCTTTTATAATTATGAGAGATATCACCTTAAAGCAAAACCCAGAACTCACTCTGCCTACATGGCAATGACAGTTTCCCATCTTCCTTGGCAAATAACAGAGCATGAAAGCAAAAAAAAAAAAACTTGCTTAATGAATCAAAAGGAATTTCATGGTTTGAAATAATATTTTTATTTGTAATTACATGAAAATTTTCTAATGCTTACTGAGATAACTTACTGTGCTGACTCATATGCAAGTAATAGAGGGCAGCCGACTGCTGTAAACCTGGGTTTTCTGAAAAGGATAAGGTCCTCAAGGCTTCCAGAGCGTCCTTTCCAAGTGGAGACATTTCAAAATCTAAAGATGTAAAATGACAGCAGAGGCTCAATTACATCTCAAAAGGGTTAGTTTACAAAAAGAAATTAAAATTTACAGCCAACGAAACACATAAGGATTTTTGTACTGCAACAACTCCATAAAGCCCATCTATCTTTATTCATGTTTCCATGAGCAGAAGCAATAGATGAACTGGGAATAACCTGTCCTTGGCTATACCTCTTGTAAAGCTCACAAAGCTAGTGACTGGAAACAAGATAAATGATAACCTTTAGGCACTTTAATGCTATCTAATATAAATGCAGGTGTTCTTGTTTTCCATAGAAATCTTTATCTTTTTTCTGAATCTTTGTTAAAAATATATCTACTGAACATGGTGTTCTTAGTTGAGTAAGAGTATATATTTCTAATTTATTTTATATTTCTCTATATATTTCTAAGTATAGAAAGAGTATATATTTCTAATTTACCACATCTGAAGTTCACTGTGTTTCCTGTCTTGGGTATTGAAATACAGGATTTAAGGGAATAGCAACATGGATTGCAAACAGGCTTGCCTCAGGCTCAAATTTCTAGAATGAGTTCTACCTGTTCTCAAGTATGATAGCTCCCCTATGAATAAACCAGATGTTCAACAACAGTAATCAAGCAATAGCAGTCATGCACGACTTCTGTAAGTTACTGTATAATATAATATGTGGAATGGAGCAGCAGAGAGAAAAATGAAAGAGACATTGAACCAATGAACAGTTAAAAAGGTTGATTGTATGATTGACTGGTGGAGTACACAATTATAAGACATATTTTCAGGCAATAGATTAAAGCTGTGCATTAATGATTGAAATATCTCTATGAAAAATATCTAGCTACTTTACCTCCCACGGGACAAAGAAATGTGAGGGATGTGAGGGGCATGAGCTTTCATGCTTCAGTGAAAAACACAGCCAGTATCTCAAGCCATTAGAAGCTGCTGACATGTCAAGACTAGCAAACTCCCACCTTCAGGATTAGGTAAGTGAGCTTCACAGAACTGCTTCATACAAAGATCAATTTTGTTTAATAATTACTAATACACACAAAGGGAAGGACTTTCTTGTGTGTGCAAGGTTTTAGAGAAAAAAAACCAAAAATCTCTTCATGTGGTTTAATTCTGTTACCTTCACTATCTGAACCTGAACCTATGTGATTCTTCGACATATCTGTGGTTTTGTTTGGGAGAGTGATCAATCTGAAACCACTCACAATTTTCACTTGCTTAAAATATCAAAGTTTGTTTCTCTGGCTAACAGATGAGTGTGATGATAAACCATGAAGTCTCACCTTGCACCCAAATTGTCCAAACACTGTCTTTTTGCTCATTATATTTTGTTCAGAACTGAGGATAGGCTTGCTCCCTCTTGGAATAAAATACACAGGTTAGTACTAAAGTAAGAGGGATGTGTCTTCGTTCTCTTTGTGAAGCTTCCCTGCCTCCATTTGTCTAGGCAGTAAGATTTGGCCACTCAGAGAATTAATCTTGGTTCTGCTTCCTGGGTGCTGTATGTGTCCTGTCGTGGACAGTGGGACCTCCCTGAAAACCCTCACTGTCATCTGTGTACTGCTGTCAGAGAAGCTCTAGGCTTCCTACTGCTGTATCACAGTTCGGAAAGGATCAAAGACAGACCAGACTTCTGAAGATTGATCTCAGAGAGGAAAGGATCTCTCAAGAAAACAAGCACTTAGTATTTTCAGGGAGCACCAATGGCTGCTACAAGGTGCCATTCTGGCCTCCCCTTCATTATATCTCATCCATCAACTGAGCAGGGATACTGCCAAGACAGTCTCCTATAGAGTCAGGAGCATGCTAGCCTTTAGAAGAAACAGTTCAGCCCTGGAAGATCTCCACTGTACCATAAGCTGAAAGATCTGTCCCTATTCTGCATATGAACATCAGTATTTAAACCAGTGCTAAAGGTGCAACAATCAGAGAACCCTATCAGCAGCACAGGACCCACCACATTCGTTGGATAATGACACCAGCTAACACCAGCTGAGGCTAATTCACACATGTTCCCAGCAACCAGCATCACAGCAGTTATTCCAAAGGTTGCTCCATGACAGATAATTTCAAACAGCATTAACCGTGTCACACCAAGGAAAAACGTCCCTCCTGGTTCCCCTCACAAGATTGTTTCAAGTTCCCAAAAACCAAGTAAAGAAATAGTAGTTGCACACCCTTCATACAAACGAAAGTAGGAGACTATGCAATTTTGTGTAGTAGTTTTAGCCCAAAACTGCTAAACATAAAGCAGTATACCCAATTAGTTGTGAGACGAAGCAAAATCAAACAAGCAATGACCCCTTATCTTGAGATAAGGACTGTTTTTAGACTGGATAACCAACAAAATACACTCATCCAAGATGACTGCAAGAGTGAAATAAAAAACCAAGTTTTCCTATTGATATTGTATCCTAGGACAGAACAAAGAGGACATCACAAATAGAAAAACAGGGGAATTAGGCAGATAACCTGTAAAGCAAAGGAGACAGATGAAGAGTTATGGATCTACTTTGATTCAAGCAGAATCCCATGACTGTGATTAAGCCTGATGTCTAAAACATTTACATAAAAGCACAGTTGCTTGGAATCCCGAGAGCTCAATGATGCTTGTCCCAGGGTGACTTTGATCTTCCCCATGTATAGCCCAGACACTCCTAGCATAAGTCCAAGTGTTCAGCCAACACAGAGGTGCACAACTGTGCACATCACACTCCGATTTGCTCGCTCACAGCTCAGCACTCACGTAGCATCCAGTCTTAGCAAAGCCCATGTCCAGCTTTGTCAGTTCCTTTTGACTGACTTCAAAAAAGTAACTTTAATTTCTATAACGACTCACTTTTATGAAACACATTTACATGGGTTATATATTAACAGTGGTGGCAGAGCAAGAGTGACTGACCATTTCTACCTGGATCCAAATGTTGCACCACTTGAGCCCTTGGTGTCCTGTACACAAAGAAAATGCTCTGTAGCTCTGGCCTTTCCTCATCATCACCAAGCTGCTCAATGCCATGCCAGAGCAGATCAGCTAGCAATCTGCTTTCAACCCACAAAATCAATCTCCTTGCTCTTTCACAATCCTTTAGAAAAAGACAAGTCCTCTTACCTGTTTCAATATGCTGCAGAAACTCCTGTGCTGTCACCCTCTCATGAGGCTGTAGGATGGGCTTGTACAGCTGTCTGGTTTTAGAGCTGTTTTGTTTTAAGCAGGAGCATTTGGTTATCAGAATTAAGCATTCCTTGATGACTTGCACCAAGTCAGAGGACATCCTCTGAACAAAGCCTACGAAGTCCCGCAGGAGTTGCATGCATCGTCCACATAGCTGACCCATTCTTGTTCCAACAGCAGCACAAAGCAAGAAGAAAAGGAAGGAGCTGGAAACAAAAGTTTCTCCTCAATTTGTCTGCTTTTTGCCCTACTTGCAGCCTACTCGCTGTTTGTTCTGTCTTACAGATGTTAACACCACACCACGTGCAGATGCTGTAATGCAGACAGACTTCTGTGTCCAAAAAACTACATTTCACAAGGCTGGTTTCTGCAGATCTCCTAGAGTTCATAAATTATTATTTAAAATGAGTGCACTAGAGACACACTCAAACACCCTTCCTTTGCTTGAAGAAAAATAAAATAATGACCTAAACACATTTCATGGAGAACAAACGGAGTTTAGGTCATGGAGCATCCACGGAAGCCTGTATGAGGCTAGAAAAACTCTAGATAATGGAAAACGCAACCTCAGTTTTTGTAAGGCAGCTTTCCACATGAAAGGTAGGCACCACCTTGTCTGCATGCGTACAAGCTGCAGCAACCAATTGGCGAGAGGAAGATTAAAAAAAAGAAAAAAAAGAGCAAGTGAACAGGTTTTTCCAGTTTTTGCTAAAGCACACATCAGAACAAAGGAGCTGTTTGACAAACAACTCATAACTCAGTCACCTGAGACTTTGCAAATCAGCAAGAATAGAAAACAGGGGAAAAAAAAAAAAGACAGCAGCCAAATTAATTTAGCACTGTTTTCCTCCTGTCAAGCAAGTCCTGCAGAGTAGGCTGGATAAGCTAGCAACGGGAGGATGCAAAAATTATCTGCAGTTTTCAGGCAGAAAAAGGTAGTAAAAGGAAAATTATCAGTTCTCCTTTTGCTTAATTCACCAGCCTGGTGCATGTGCCTACACTTGGTTGAACAGTTTAACAAATGACCCTGGTTTAATTCTTGTAGCATGAAGTGATATTTGCAATATTGAGGATTCCAGTAAAAACTGGTTTGATCCATGGTCACTTTAATTAGGGATCCTGTAGGTATGGGTCTGCTGAATGTTGATCACTTTTATTATTCATAGATTTGGTGGATTTATTGTAACTATTACATTTGATACATTTATTGGTAAGTTTTAGCTTCCATCCTTTAATAAATATTTATTTTCTAAATAAATCACGTTTGAAAATCCACTCTTTGTTCTGCACCCATCTCCAAACACTCATGAACAGGCTCACCCAAATCTCTCTGGTCTGTCCAGCAACTGCTGTTTTTCCTCTTGATGTAATTTTTCTAAACACAAATAGCACTTGTCACAAATAAGCCTACCTACACTGGTAAACCAAAACATACAAGACTTCTAACACATAATGCAATTCATTACAGAGAATTGGGACTTTGATTTTTCTGGCTACTTCCTTGACCAGCTCTGCAAACCCATTAAGTTCTGATCTCTGGCTTCTTAATGTTATCAAAAGTGAGGCTAGTATTTCTATTTTCTCACCATGTTTTCTGGATCTTTTCAGTAGGAGTCTTCTAAAGAATAGGGAACCCATGTGATTGCCAGGTCCTACTTCTGCCACCACTTGCTCTTCACCTTTGTTCATCATCTTCCACCCTTCAGCTTTCATCCTAAAAGCCTGTCATCCATCACATGCTCCTTCTGTCTCTTGCTCTGTTTCTGTCTAATGATCTGTAATGTTTAATTGTGAGATTCTTTAAAGGTAACTTGAACTGTACTGCACTGAGATGAGAAAAAAACAGGACTGTTTCAATGAAACATTTGCTAGTAATGACTGCATTTCTGTAATGTTCTTACTAAACATTTCAAAATGTATCGCGAACGCTAAAACAGCCTTCCAACAAACCTGTAAAGAAGATATTCCCAAAATGGTTTAAAAACAAGTTTCAGAAGTGCTGAGCTCTTGCAACTCTGTTTCAGATAAGTAGGAGTTAAAGAAGTTGCACAACAACAAATTAGGCTATAATTTGCTCGAAGGCATAAAACTCAGGTGTCCCAATACCTAGTCTGATGACTCAGTCAGAAAATTGTTCTTTGATTTGAAACAGCTACTTGAAAGCCCGTGTAGAAGGCTGGTTTGTGGACCTTCAAACATACTCTGAAATCACAACAGCTGCTATAAAGGTAAAGGTTGAAACTATAAATCAAATGGTTTTGATTGGTTTCATGACCTCGACAAGTGTCCTTATCTAACTGAATAAAATGTCAGCTCAAGTCTGCAGAAGAGGAAAAAACAGTAGTAACATAAAAATGTTAAGACTATTTTTGCTTTTATTCTTGTACAGAACATGCTTCAAACAGTAAATGTCCCACACTCAACATCTTGAGTTTTGTCTCCAAAGGAAAAAAAATCCATTCCTTTGTACGGTGTTAAAAAAGCCTCTCCAAACCATTTCCATTCAGTTTGTGTGCAAAAGAGACTTCCAAGCAGTAACTTTACTGTGTGAAGGCTGTTTGGAATTCTGTATAAAATGCATTTGGAAGTTGAAGTCTATTTGCCAAAAAATATATGAATGCTGTAGCTAAACAGTACTTTCAACAGAAAGCTTCCACTGCTTCAGCATTTAATCTGCTCTGTAGCTTCTCTGCAAATGACAGAAAATACTGCTTTTGGGCACAGTCCCTTAAGCATCTGACACTCACAGTAGGTTTTGTTTTGTTTTGAATCAAAACCAGAAAATGTAAACAATATATTTATTTGTCTACCATTTTGCTCATGCAGCATGCCACTGCTTCAACTGCTTCTTGTAAGAGAAATTCCTTTATCCAGTTTGCAGTGGTGCATAACATAATTTGACTGGCACTGGAAAGATGCACACCAATACTCTTTCTACTCCTCTTTCATACATGACCTAGGGCCTCTTCACGCTAACAGGCCCCCAAACACCTTCAGGCTCTGACAAAAATATTGGGGGAAAAAAGGTCAACTTTATTTGAGCTATGGTAGCAAAATTTTAGCTCCAGGTTCTGGATTTTAGAAATACTGTTATTTCTGTGGTCTCAATAAATGGAAAAAGGATTTTTGCTAAGTGTAGGGGAGAGGCAGTGATTGAGAACTTATACAGTCTTATTTGACTTGTGTGCCAATCAAATAGGAAAACAGATACTTAGATGCTTAAAAAGCAGTAAATGGAAAGAATATACTCACATTACTCAAGAATCCAAAACTCTAAGAAATTGAACTAATTAAATTTGCATTTTATAAATTTGTCACATGTAGTTTTTTCATTGCAACTTTGTCTTATACACATTCTTTCATATTCTTCTCTCGCCTTCCTGTTCAAGGGTGAAGAAAGCACTGTACAGTTTAGAAAGATGTATGATGGCTGTGCATTACTGCTTGTTTAGCAACAGATTTGATTCAAAAGGTTGTAGCTCCCCTAATGCCCAGCAGGTCTTTATTGTCCCCATACCTGCAGTTGGCCTCCTCACTTGTACTAATTCAGTGCTCTTTAAACTGGATCTATCACATTTTGTGACTACAAAATACCAAGAGAAAACCACCAACAAACCAAAAGTACTTAAGTTCTCAAAATGGACCTACCATTAATAGAATAGTAGAATGAAATAAAGAATCTGAAAAAAAAAACGATTGAGAAAGCAGAATAATTGTAAACTCTGAGTCCAATGTGTGCAACTTACGTTACCACTGAGCTCTTTTAAATATATATATATATACACACACACATGCATACGTATATATGTTTGTATATCTCTATAAAAAATACATGTAATACATAAAATAAATACATATGTACGTGTGTGTGTGTGAGAGTGTGTGTGTGTGTGTGTGTATTCACTGTTACAAATTCAGGAGGAATTCAGCTGAACATAAACAGACTACAGTCATTCAAGCACGGAGGAAGCCAGATGTGAGGACTTGATAGATCCAGATTAGTGAAAATCTGCCAGGGGTTACTTCATTGCATAAGTAGGCAGAGCTTTGTGTGCATTCACTGCGATTTCTGTAGAGTATAAAGGAAGTTGTTCTCACTGCATCTAATTCCTTGGCTGAGATATTTGCCCATCCTCCTTCAGAGGGAGAGTGCCATCTACTGAAGCATTCCTTTACACAGCTCTCTTGAGCCTTGTCCCACTCATGGATTGACAAAATCCATTCAAAGGGGTTGTAAAACTGAACAAGGTTTTAAAAGGAAAAGCAGCTGTTATAGATGTGAATATCTGTTGTAAAGCACCAGCTGCACGTAAAGAACCAGGCCAAAGATGGTAAATACAACTACTGACTTGTGCAAGCCTGTGCTCCAGCTTTTGAAGAGATTAAAGACAACTTCACTTTGGAGTTTCTTCATTCCTAAATCCTTGGAACTAAGGTTACATTACCATTTTGTAACTCTTAGGAGTGGCATTCCCTGATGGGACAATCCAATTTCACTGCTGACTATCAACCGTGGACTTTCCTACTGATCCCTCCTTTCTGTGTTAGTGCTCACAAGATGTATGACTACTCAGCCGACTCACTGAACAGTGAGAACACCTGGTAACAGTCACCAAGACTCTGGCTTGGGCCAGTGATGACACAGTATTATTGTGCTGCTTTGTCTCTATGTATTTTCACACTGTCTTGAGCTTCATACTTCATTCTAAATTTTCTGGACTGTTGCTGTATTCAAATAAAGCAGCAGTTTGTGTCATGCGCAGAGCTAATGTCTCCCATGATAATAATAAGCACATAAATTGAATTATTTTTGGTATTTTTTATTGCTTTGTAGCAAAAGACAGTGTCTCTAAAACATCAAAGGCAGCTCACAGGTGCCTATGCACCTTAGAGGTTTGAACAAATTGTATAAAAAGAAAGTTATATTTTACAAGGTAAATTACCACACAAAGTCATGGAATCAGAAGAGATGGAGACCTGCCAGGTTGCATTTCATATGAATACCCTTGGAAAACCACTAGTTTGATATATTTCAAAGCACAGGTGCCTGTCCTGATGCTTTTGTTACCAAACGGCTCCACTGACTAATCACAGAGCCCATAGCTCAAATGTCACATTTGGCAAGACAAGTAGTGAACAAAACTTCGAAAGAACTTGCATTATGTGTCATTAGGCAAATTTATTTGAAAAACTATACAAAATACTTCCAAAAAGTTTCACATCATAGTTTGTTTTTTCCATCTGGACACATAGTATGTTGTCTTAAATACAACAGAGAACTGGAAGAGTAGAAGTCTTTCTGTCCCAGTAAGATACATCCCATGTATCTTATATTGGCTTATGTCCCACAAATCTTTGTTGGTGCCAGTGGGATTGAGTGCACCCTCAACAAGTTTTCCAACAACACCAAATTGAGAGGTGTGGTCAACATGCTGGATGGAAGGGATGCCATCCAGAAGGACCAGGACAGGCTTGAGGTGGGCCTGTATGAACCTCATGAAGTTCAACAGGGCCAAGTGCAAGGTTCTACACCTGGATCGGGACAAACCCAAACACAAGCACAGGCTGGCAGAGAATGGATTGAGAGCAGCCCTGAGAAGGACTTGGGGGTGCTGGTAGGTGAGAGGCTGGACATGAGTCAGCAATGTGACCTCACAGCCCAGAAAGCCAATCGTGTTCTGGGCTGCATCCAAAGCAGTGTGGCCAGCAGGATGAGGGAGGGGATTCTGCTCCTCTGCTCTGCTCTGGTGAGACCCCACCTGGAGTGCTGCATCCAGCACTGAAGCCCCAACACAATAAGGACATGGACCTGTTCAAGCAAGAGGCATGTCACAAAGAGAACCAGAGAGCTGGAGCACCTCTCCTACGAAGACAGGCTGAGAGAGCTGGAGTAGTTCACTCAGGAGATGAGAGAGCTCCGAGGAGATTGTACAGCAGCCTTCCAGTACCTGTGGGTGGGGGCCTACAAGAGGGCCGGAGAGTGACTTTTTACAAGGGCATGTAGTGACAGGACAAGCGCCAATAGCTTTAAACTGAAAGCGGGTAGGTTAGTTTAGATATTATGAAGAAATCCCTACTGTGAGAGTGGTGAGGCACGGGCACAAGTTGCCCAGAGAAGCTGTGGATGTACCAGCTGTTGAAGTGTTCAAGACCAGACTGGATGGGGTTTTGAGCAACCTAGTCTAGTGGAAGGTGTCCCTGCATGAGCAATTCTCAGAACCATTAAGAAATAGAAGGAGGTGTATTGAATGCAGCCAAATCTCACTACTGTTCTGAAAACCTTATAGGCCCTGGCTAATTGTCTTCTCTCACGAGTTCCTTATCACAGCTCAAGGAGCCTCTTCATTAATAGTGCCTTATGTTGGTTACCAGAAAAGCTGTACCACCTGTGCTGCACTTGAGATATACATCCATTATCCCTACCCCTGCAGAAAGGAAAACCTTAAAAGGAGAGAGGGGTTTGTTTCTCTCTAGGCCAGACTGTTCATCAGTTAACCACACTGTTTTTATTTCTGCACCAATTACTCGTTGGTTGCTGCCTCCATAGAAGGCTACACTCCAAAAAACTTAATAGCCAAAATAGATCAGTCTAACCAGTGCATCACTTTCCCTACACATGAAACAGCAAACCAGCATTGGGGGATTATGTCTGCTTCTCATTTTCCGTGCCTTTTTCTTCCATCAGTTGCTTTTGGCTGCCTCCCAGTCACTGTCCCCAGCATTTAAAAAACTCATGTCAAAAGGGCGATGTGTGTTCTTTCCTATTTTTTTGTAGTGGGCTGTTTTTTGTTTCTTGCCTCAAAAATAATAGCCATTTAAAAAATAAATCAGCTGCGTAAGATTCAAGCAGCATGAATTACTCATCAACACTCTCAAGTAAATGGTGTGATTCTTGGGGCTGTCCTGTGCACTGCTAAGAGTTGGACTCGAAACAGGTCCCTTCCAACTCAGAATACTCTGTGATTCTTTCAATTGCAGGACTTGGCCAGCCTACACACACCTCTTCTTGCATCAGGCAAAGGCTACTCACACGCAGCCCTCGGCTCCACCTTTTTTGGTGGTACAGAAACCTCTCGGGCGCGCTTTCCCCGAACGTGGCGCTGCTGTATCGCAACCAAGCCACGGCCGCCCGCCTGCTGCAAAAGGTGCTGCAGTAAAGCGCCGCGGCACCGCCATCTCCCTCCCGGTGCGCGGAGCACCGGCTGCCAATGCCGCTGGATGCCGAGCCGCTGCCCGCGCTGCGCCGCGCTCCGCACACAGCCCCTTCCAAGCGACTCCTGTGCATGGATGCGGACCCCGCCCCACAGGTAACCAGGCAACGGCCGGCGGGACTCTGCGCCCTCGCCTCCCCGGGGGGAACGAGAGGATACAAGGCGACAGCTTTTAGCCGCGGCGCTGCGGAGGAAGCCGGGGGCCGCGGCGGGCGGGACATGGAGCCCTCGGGCGTAGGGTAGGGACACAGCCCGGGGAGGGGGCGGGCGGCCGCCAGCCGCCATCTTGCTTGCGGACGGATACCCGCAACCAAGATGGCGCTCGGGCGTTACGGCGCGGGGCTGGCGCTTTCCCGCCCAGAGCGGAAGTGACGGTTCGGCGGCAGCAGCCCCCCCCTCCCCCCGTCCCACCCTCCNCCCGGTTGCCATAAGGGAGCGGGGCCGCCGGGAGACCCGCCCGCCAGGTGAGGGAAGGGCGGAGGTAAAGGCGCTGCGTTGAGGTTTGCCGGGGCGGTGGCCCCTGGTTGGGGGAAAGATGGCGGGGGGAGCCTGAGGGGGGGAGCAGCCCGGCCCCGCCCCCCCGACCGCGCGGTGCTCGCGCGCCGCGCCGTCCCGCCTTCCCCCGCCGCGTGACCTCGGCGCTCCGCAGCCATTATCCCGATTATCCCGATTATCCCGCGCCAGCCGACGGGAACGGGACGGGAACGGGCGGTCGCCGTCACCGCCCTGACGGGGGCCAGCGCTTCCCGCGGGAGCCGGACCGACCCGGTGTCGTTCCTCCCTGCACCCCGGGAAGCGAAGGTAGAAGGGAAAGGGGCGGTGGAGGGCGGCAGCGGAGCTGCCTTGGAGCTGTTCCGCGGCTCCTGGAAGCCTGGCGGGATGGGGGTGTGTGGGGAGCGGGCGGGCGGCCGGCCAGCCGGCCGACCCCGTTGGGTTTTCGCCCCGGGTGTGCGGCCTTTTGCCTTGGGCCTCCATGAGGGAGGCAGGAAGGCCCGAGGGGATGTGGTTGTACAACCCTGGTTACGGGAATGTTAAATTTCCCCGTTATGCTTGTGGGTGTGACACTGCCGAGGGAAACGGTGCCGGAGAGAAAGGATGCTTCCCGGTATTGGATCAGCCTTTACGGTCGTTGGAGGAACTTCCCTTCGGGCATGGCTGTGGTTCAGGCGCTTGTGCCTGAAGTGCCCCACGCCTCCCTGCGCCTTTCCTGCCCTGGTTGCAGATGCCCGCAAAACCCCGTGAGGGGCCGCAGTGGGTTTTATGCCCCTTGCTGAAAGGGACTATTGTGTTCCCAGTCTTGATCATACTGTACTATGCAACCATTGCAGGATCGTTCCTGTTATTTCCCCTTTGCTTTGTAAGCCCACTACTTTTCGCCTTTAATTCTATGAAAATCAAATGCTTATGTTGTGTGCCGTGTTGGTCCTTTACGAAGTCAGGACAGCCCATCACTTGTTTATCTCGGAGATCAAAGTTTTGTCCTCAAAGGAGCAGTTAAATTTTATTACAGAAGGACATGAGGGCATGCAAAACAAAGGTGCTCTTGACGCTGCAAGTAGTCACTGCCTAAGCAATGCAAATGTATAAAAATATCACTTAGAATAGTTGTTCCTGGTGTGGGAGGGATTGGTTAAACAGCGTGGAGTTGCAGGAAGATGCTGTCTAGCTGTTGTCTTTCTCCTCCCTCCTCCTCGTTCTCCTCCCTGATAATCACGTTGTTTTGGACGAAAGTGGGGAAAATGAGGACGGGGTAAAGCTCTGGCACTGAGGTGTGCTGCAAGCATGCAGCTTGTGGCAGGGAGAGTAGGAATTGCATCCTCCCGCTGGTCGCTTTTGGTGCTGAGTGACCGGCTGTGCTGAACGGCCAGACGAGGTTCGGTGTGTTATATATATCTGTGCTTGGAGCGTGAGTGCCTCTCTCCCGAGCAAGGCTTTAGTGGGCCAGCCTGTGTGGAGCAACTTCTCAGGTGAAGGCTGTGGCTGGCAGAATCCTGGGGGAAGGAGGTAGGAAGACGTACCGTGAAGAAGGGCCTGTTCGCGTTGAGGATGCAGAAAACTTGAATTTGTCGTAGGAATCCAGAGAAAATCAGCAGGGAGCTGTTTGGATCTAGGGTGCAGATATTTGGATGCATTATGTTCAGGCTGGTCGTCAAGGAGAGGTAATGCTGTAGGGGTTTGTGGAATGCCAAAGAACATTTGGGGTTTGCTTACAGGTAGTGGAGATAGGTGAAGGAAGCTACTGAAGAAATTGCTCGTTTCTCTGTGTGAGAGTTTCTCCCAAAGGTATTCCGAAAAAGCACGTCTGTGGCTTGTTCATTGTGCTGGCACTGGCCCTCGTGCAGCTTTGTGGTAAATGGGATCTAGGAGGTGATGTGCCTGAAAAGGCAGCTTTTGTCCAGAGTAGTTTTCTTATGGATCACTGCTGCAGCCCACCAAGCACCTCTGAGGTTGTCAGTCTTGGGATGAATGAGAGTGGGAAGATTGCCTTTTCTGCAGCAGCAATTCGTGTAGTTCATAGCAGAGATTGTGGAAACCACGGTGTAAGGGCGTATGAAAACACGATGTGTAAAACACACGCACAAAAGTAACAAAGGCGGTCCAAAATAGTGTGTGTCCAAAAGTATGCTGATTCCTTATTGTGTATGGAGACATTTCTCAGTCACTTTGGTTTCTTTGTTTTTTTAGGTAGAGGAGAAACATGGTTTTGTTTGCCAATAGTATTACATAAAAGACAGCTAACAATCATATGACGGTTTTGCAGAGGTGATTTTGCTGTTACTAGGATGCTGTTTTTTGACTTAATTTACAAATATTTTGTGTTACTTTCTATATAGAAATTAATGAATTGGGGAAAAAAAAGACCTTTGTATGTTTTACTGTTTCCATTATATTTCCAGCATATGAAAGGGGGGAAATAATGCTTCCCGTCTCTTACTTGTACATAACAAGATAGTCTGGGCAGATTTGCCATGGAATTTTAGTATTTGTAGGAATCCAAGTCACTGATGGTTGAAATAGGGTGGGTTTAAGCGACTATGAAATGCATTCTATTCTTGTGTGTGATGTGCCACTGCTACAGTTGTGGACATTAAAAAAAAAAAAAAAAGNGGGAGGTAGAGAGTGGATAAGAAAGCACAGCAGATGTGCAAGCACTGAATAGATGACTAACAGTGCTGTCTCATTTAGACTGACTTTCTCTACTTCAGTGGGTGTATTACGAGAAACTATTACAAATTCTGTGGAATTTCTTGAAGACTGTCCTATCCCCTTTTGTGTTGTCATGGTTGTATAATCGTCCCATCTTTTGAAGCCTGAATCTCTGAATGAAAACGCATTTTGGCAACAGCTTGTGAATTACTTAAACAAGATTTTGATTTAAATCTATCTGACAGCTCTCAAGTAATGTTTAAGCAAGAGAAACACGGACTACTAAATAGTTGTAAATGAAGGGTAGCTAAAATAATGGAGCTAAGAGGAAGCAGTGCTTTGCTAGTGTAAGTGGATATAACTGTCCTAAAATGTCTTAAACTTACATGTGATGTATAACTTGTAAAAAGGCTTAAGAGATGTGTTGTATCTACAGTCTGTGTTCTCTGAGAAAACTCCAACATCAGTGGTATAGTGAAGACTCCTAAAAATAATATATAAAAGGAATTGGATACCATTTTCCTCATCCTTTTTATTTTTTTTATTAAATATAGCAAATGCTGACAGTGTCCCATACTTCCTCCTTATTGTGTTGTTTGTGGTGAGATAAGCCCAATTCTGTTGTGTATCTTGTTTTTGCTTGATGGTCATGCTTGCTGGCCGAGGTTGGTTGAAGACACCGAAAGATCCTGTTGGTTTTTTTCATTAAGAAACTTTTCTGGATGTGATTCAATAACTGACAGGTGGTGGACTAGCCAGTTTTCAGGAAAAGTCAGGGTTTCTGGGTTAAGTCCTGGTTGTTTGGGTGTGTTTGGTTTTGGTTATTTTGACTTCATACGTATGTGTTTATTTTGGTGGGTTTTTGGTTTGTTGGTGTTTTTTTGTTGGTGTTTTTTTGTTGGTGTTTTTTTGTTGGTGTTTTTTTGTTGGTGTTTTTTTGTTGGTGCTTTTTTGTTGGTGTTTTTTTGTTTCTTTTTTTAAAGCTGCTTGCAAGTTCTGTTAAAAAGCTTAAATATCACCACGTTTGTTGCTTCTGAAGGCTATGCCAGGCTGGTTTCAGGGAAGCTTAAAGTTTGTGGTGCTGCCAAAAGAAGCAGTCCTGCCTGGCTGCTATTTCAATTTCCCTGTGTTGGTCCAAGTGTTTGTGGGCTGTGTAATGAACCATATTAAAAAAAAAAAAAATTGTATTGAAAGTGATCCAGTATGTGGGTGCAGAAATAGTTAGACTGGCATAAGGGAGATCATCAGGAATGTGAGGAAACACAGGATAGGAGAGATGGGACAGTTTCTTTAAACTAGCAGAGCCACCTTATTCTGTGGAGCTGCAGCAGCTTCTGGATTTTTTAACATGGCAGTGAAATGGTTGAGAGCCAGGCATCTCCTTTCAATTATTTAGGGTGGGAAGCAAGGGAAAAAGAAGCCTGAGTGGAAAAGAAGTGTGTGGATTAGAGCCCTGGTGTTTCAGGCACAGACTATGTTCCTAGCAGTTGTGGTCGTCTCTTAAAAATGCTGGTTGTTAGTGATGACACCTTGTGTCACATTGTCGATGCACACCTTTGGCCGAGTGTGGGTCTCTTCTGAGAGAGCACCAGATGGTGCTTAGGACCTCTTTTCCATTGCCTTCTACTCCTTGTGCCCTTACTTGACCTGGTGTAGCCACTCCAGCCTGGCCGTGAGCAGGAAGAGGCTGTGGGTGGTTTCATTTGCTACTGTGAACCAGGATGCTGTGATGCTGTGAGGAGTGGTTACCTTTTCTGTGAAGGTGTGCAGCATGTAGGAGCTGGCTGTTACAGACGGCTGTTTTCCTTCAGACTCCTGGTACTCCTGGTACCACAGTTCTTTTCTGAATGAGCTTTAATAAAGGTTAATAAAATTTTAGATTCTTGCATATTGTGAGAATATTTACACAGACCAAAAAACCTCAGCTATGTAGTCTTTTCACTTCTCTTGCTATATATGAGTGGTGTTTGGATAAGTGGGTCTTGTGTGTCAAGGTTTTACCTATTACAATTAAATGGAAACAAAAGCTGCAAATAGTTTGATGGTTTTTATTCAGTAGTTAGGGTTTTTTATTCAAAGTTCTTCTTTTTTAAAACATTATATCTGTACTCTTCTTAAAAAAAAATAAATGGGAAAAGGGTAGCAGATATGTTTTAGCTGCCAGAGTTGGATGGGGTATAGCCAATGTCTTGTTTAAAAACAGGGGAGTGTGACTGCTTTTTACCTTTGCCAGTTGCTAGAAAAGATTTCTGAGACAGCAGAACTGACTACCAGAGTTTGAGTTATGGTAATTTAAGATCTTGTCTTCTGCTTAGAGGTTTTAAAAGTGAAGTAACTATCTTGTTCTATATCCCCAGGATCTAAAGACTTGTCTACATTAGGATTTTGGATTTCAGCTAACACCAGCTTAAGTCAGAATTATAGATTATTTAAGTATTCATTTAGAATCTCGGACTGAATTTGAAGTTTGTATTGCTTTTTCTGTACTAGACTTCTGAATGCCTTCGTTACCCTTTACTGGCTAATACCATCTCGCCTTTTGTCTAGACAAAATCTGAAATGGTCCGATACACTACTGTGCTCCTTCGGAGACTCATGCTTGCTGATGATGAGAAGTAAAAACTTAATCTTAATAAAGCATATATTTTGTAGAAATTGGAAATATCTTGGTCACTACTAGTGAATGGTAAGTGGACTTTTGAAAGCAGTGTTTATGAACACAAATGCTACATTTCTTCTTTTAGATGAAGAAAACACCTATGAACAAGTGTGAAAGTGTCCTTTAGGAGCAGTCAATGTCTTATGCCTTTGGATTTAATTAATTGAATTGTTGAGCTGCAGAATTTCTGGACATCCAGCCTGTCTGTAGTGAACTGGGATAAAATTCCTGTTTTGTTGCTTGAGTGGAATTGAAAAGTCTGCTTATTGTTGAGTCAGGCTACAAATGTACATAGTCTTAAGGCTTGGAGGTAATTAAAAACTGAGGCCAGTGAAAAAATCATACATTTGAGACTGGTTTTGTTATTACAGTTATTCTTCCTTTCTGCATAACTGTGAAAGAGCTAGTTCTTGAAGATGTTGGCTCTTTAGGTGAAATCGTATGTGTATGCATTTTAAACAAGAGCTTATACTAGAGTAATGCTTCTGTAAATATCGCAAGAGAAACCTAAAGATAAGCTTTCACCGTTGGCCTAAGTTCTCATCCCATTTTTTTTTCCCAGTAAGATAGCTCTAGTGAAGTGCAGAGCTGTGTGCTAGAGCTCAAACTAGTCTAACAGTTTGCCACTGTCCTTTTTGCCTCCCACTTTCCAACTGCATGCTGTTACTTGCTCCATAATCCAGCTCAGTTTGGCCCTTCATTAAGCCACTTTGATAACCTAGTTATATGAAAGTGGTTTCTAGGTATCAAGAGCTGGTCACTGGGGGACCTGAAGGCTGTCAGGGCTGTTGTGAAGGTGAGGATAATGTGTTACACAGCCCTGTTACCAGGGCTGAGGGAGGAGTGGTCACAGGTGGAAAGGAAGTAGGATTTGCCACTTGGCAGTGACTGGCTCTTGAGCTGCTCTGGTCTTAGTGTGCAGCATCACTGAGTCCAAGAGTAAATTTGCTATTTCTTATGTGTTGTCTTTTCATGATAAACAGATTAATGTTTGAACCCATTTAAGCGAAAGGATGCTGCCTTTTAGCAAATGGTCGTGTCTTTGACAGTCTCACTTTTTGTTCTATAGGGATCAGTATTGCTGAAAGCACAAATACAGAGTTTTGAAATAATTTCTTCATTGACACCAACTAACAGTTTGAGGTAAGTTTAGCTTAATTCGTTTTTAAATGTTCTGATTGAACTCAGCTATTGAAAATGAAATCTTCTTCTGCTTTTCTAAAATTTATGCTTGCAATAAGAAGCTACAGTATATGAAACTGTCATGTAAAGATCAACTGTACTTGTCATACATAGAATGCAAACAATTTAAAGCTGAGATTTGGTTATATTATAAACATTGTGCATCTGATGTTTGGTTTGATACTTACTTGTAATGGAAAAAAAACCCACCAGGTTTTGCTTTCTGTCGTTCTTGGAAAATTGGCATGTGTTAAACAGTTTTAAAGGTCTAAATTTATGTTGCCTATGAGTACTGATTGTAAGAGATTACAAGCTGTTTTCTGTAAATTTAATTGAACTCAACGAATTAGAAAATATCTTCAGAGTATGGGTTCTGCAAATTTGCTTTTTAGTGGAAGGAGCCAATAAAAAAGAGCATTCAACATACTCTTCTTCACCAAGGTAAATAGGTTTTTTTTTTAGTTACATGGAAGGCTAGTTTAAGTTCAGTTTCTGCTGGGCTAGTTTCAGATGAGGTTACATCTCTTAGGCCATGCAAACTCTTGTGGGGAAAGTCATGTGGGGCAGGAGGAACCAGTTGATGGGAGAAAAGTTGTTCTGCTTTTCTCTTTTGTGTTCTCTTAGATGTGTCTAAAGTCTCTGTAATTTTGTTAACTTTAATTTAAACTCTAATGTTTTTGTCTTTACACAATTGAAATACTACCAAGGTAACGAGAAAGATCATGTAAGGTACCTTGTGACAGAAAGTGCTTGTTGTGTTGAGCTTGTATTCTTTATTCAGTAATTTTAGGCTTAAAAGCCTGTTTGCAACACAAGAGGTAAATGTTTGGTTTTTTCCATTTCTGTTTTAATTATTATTAAACAATGATTATTGAGCATTCAGAGGCCTGAAAATGTGTAGTTACTTGTTCATGGTTTCTGTTCAGGTTGTCTAATATGACACTTTTTTTTTTTTTTTTTTTTTTTAAAGCTGGGCAATTTCAAAAGAAAATGGTAATGGGTCAAAGTTTTTATTAATTAAATTGGGGATTTTTAGCCACTGATCCGAAAAGAAAAGGAAAAGGTGTGTATTTTTTTATGGTTAGCACTAATTCTATTGTGCACTAAATGTCTATTATGACTGTACATAAGAAGAAATGATAGTTTATTATGAATTACTTTCTTTTAGTTCTCATTGATTTATAATCGGTCGTAGTTTTCATAGCTTAATTTGTGCTGAAGCATGTTGAATCTTGTTGCAAGCCGTATTGTTTAACTAGTTGTTAAAATCTTTAAGTTGGCCGTGCATTTTACATGTAGGTTAAAAAGCAAAGTTAATCTAAAAAGATGCAGGATGGGCATATTGAGCAGTGGAAATTTGGATCAGAGTGATTATCTTTAGTACATGTGGTTAAGAGAAATATACCTGTGGGTCAAACTTAGCTGCTGGACCAAATACTTCAGGGCTTTTTCTTTGCTTGTGTAAAAGGTGCATTGCAGAGGACTGTAAACTCCTTCCGGAGAAGGAACAGTGCATTGGAAATACAAGGGAGCTACAAACTACACAATAGCTAGAATTTTGTGGCAATATATTAAGATGTCCAGAGTTATATTATTCTTGCCTTAATTTGCAGAAATGTTTCATTTTCTGCTGCTTCCTCTCTCCTACAGGATCCACATGCAGTTGAATCTGGAAAAAATCTTTTACTGTTATCCTTCATGTTTTCAGAGAAAGTGTATGCACTGCAGCAATGTTAAATTCTTTAAAATGTGGTTGAGCTTTTAATTTACTAATAAATGTACTTACATTGTCTCCAAAGCTCTTTTGTTTAGCAAATGCTATACTACTTTCTAATAGTGTCATTTTAGTAGATGCAAATTTTGTTCATTTATGTCATTTATATGGACGCTAAGCAGTTGTTTCCATTTTTTTTTTTCTCTTTCTCTCCTTGCTTTTCCTTTTGGGAAGGAGTAGATCTGCTGGCAAAAATGGGTCGATCTAATTCTAGATCACATTCTTCAAGATCGAAGTCCAGATCTCAGTCCAGCTCTAGGTCAAGATCCAGATCACATTCAAGAAAAAAGAGATACAGGTAAGTTGACGTTTTACTGCATGAAAAGGTGATTTGGTATATTAGTTTTTGTCCGGAAAATGTTTTTCACTTGCATGATGCTGTAGCAGAAATGAGCCTGGGATCTTATTTCATTTTAGGCAGTAGGTAAACTATGCTCTGAGTGTAATTTCTGTTACTTTGTTTAATATTTTTTTTCCCTTTTCCTGCATCTCAACATAACTTCAAAATGCTAATGGTTCTTCATGATGTCTGGTGCTTTTGATTCTTCCCTTCCCCTTTACATGATGTTTTCTTCATCCAGTCTCTTTCCCTTTAATTTGTTCTGTATTTCTCATGAAGCTTTTCATATCTGAAATAACTTAAGGCTTCAGTAGATAAGCTTTGTTGTATCTTGTCTTCTCAGTTGCCTCCACTGTTTTCCTCATCTTACTTACTAGTGGACATTACCATCTCCCATAAAAGAAGTGGATCAGTTGAATGTTTACAGCCTCAGCTGCTGCTATCCACAGGCTGGCATATTACACTGGGGGTCATGTCGCTCCCTGTTCCAGACTGTGAACGGTGGTGGCTGTGAAACTGAATGCCATGCTTCAGAGTAGTGATAATCTCTAATAAAGTGGCTGGGGAGGCCACTGAGGCTGGTAGTGTCTTAATCTTGTGATGCCAAGTTTCATAGTCCGTAGCAGTACAGATGTGTTCATTATAGTTAATATATTACAGAAATAATAAATAAAGAGAGATTGTAGAAGTTACTTTAGGACTGGGAGTCTGCATCCTTTTCCATTCTGACTGCATTTGAGAAATCTAGCATTTTGTGTCAAGGCATTTTTTAATTTTTTTTTTTAATTTTTCAGTTGTTAAATGTTAATGTTTGCTTTTTAATTTTAGTTCTAGGTCTCGGTCAAGGACGTATTCCCGATCTCGGAGCAGAGATCGTGTTTATTCTAGAGATTATCGCAGAGATTACAGAAATAATAGAGGAATGAGACGTCCTTATGGTTACAGAGGAAGAGGTAGAGGGTATTATCAAGGAGGAGGTGGTAGATACCATCGTGGAGGTTATAGGCCTGTCTGGAACCGAAGACACTCCAGAAGCCCTAGGCGTGGCCGTTCACGTTCCAGAAGTCCAAAACGAAGGTCTGTGTCTTCCCAGAGGTCCCGGAGCAGATCTCGTCGATCTTACAGATCTTCCAGGTCCCCACGGTCCTCTTCATCTCGTTCTTCATCCCCATACAGCAAATCACCTGTCTCTTCCAAAAGACGTGCGTCTCTGGAAAAGCAGGCAAAGAAAACTGAAGGGGCTCCTTTGCAAGATAGTCCCTTGAAAAATAAATCACAAGATGAACAGAAAGATACATTTGAACATGATCCATCAGAATCTCTTGACGATTTTAACAAATCATCAGCAGCTTCTGGCGACATTTGGCCTGGCCTTTCAGCATATGATAACAGTCCAAGGTCACCCCATAGTCCTTCTATTGCCACCCCACCTAGTCAGAGTTCATCTTGCTCTGATGCCCCTCTGCTTAGCACAGCCCACTCAGCAAAGGACACACCTCAACATTCCCATTCCATTCAGCATAGTCCTGAGAGGTCTGGCTCTGGTTCTCTTGGAAATGGTTCTAGCCGCTATAGCCCTTCTCAGAATAGCCCATTGCATCATATCCCTTCGAGGAGAAGCCCTGCAAAGACAATCCCATCACAGAGTGCCCCCCGTGAGGAGGCTCGAGTGCGGTCGTTTTATCCTGAGGGTGGTGAACAGGAAACTGCAAAAGGTGGAAAGTTTATGAAAAGGTAAGAACCAAGTTATAAGCCTGCTGTTGCCTCTTGAAAATGTTATCTGTTAGAGTTTCATCAAGATCATCACTGTACCTTGCAAAATGCGTTATGGAACACTAGTAATACTGGTCTGGTTGGAATTGAGCTTGGAAAATACATACACCTTTTCCTGCTAAGATGCTTCAAGGTCTTTGAGTGTTGGCTAGTAGAGATAGGGACACATATCCTTGAGGAAGAATTGGTTTGTGCTTTTCCTTTATGGTTTATTTTCTTGTACTCAATTTTTTACTGTTAAAAATCTTAATTAGAATAGTGCATCAGACTTGCTGGCTTGATAGTGAGCTCTGTTCAGGTATTTCAAAATTTTAATGCTTCATGTAGTTTGAAATGCAAATATTCTGGAAGTCTCAAAATGCTGATGTTGTGCAATAATTTCATGTTGACATAAACAGCATCAATTGCTAATTGCGTGGTGCAGTATGACAACTGATGTCTTGAATTGCATTACTTATCAAAGAGGGTAGGTGTTGGTATTCTTGGAATATAATGCTGTTGATGTGAAGGAAGTTCACTGTATATTTTCCAATGAATGTAAAATTCTTCAGTTTATTTGAAAGTTTGACATAGTAGTAATTTTTGAAGGTTGTAAAAATCTTACTGGCATTAGACTGTTCTTTTCTAATGTGACTGGTGCTTCAGTGGATTTCTTATAAAATGAGCTAGAGAAAAGTTGTGGCTATGCTATACAGGCTTGATGGTAGGCTTTTAAATTAATTTTTCTAGTCAGTGATTTATTATGTGAAAAAATTACTGGTTAGGAGATGAAAAAATACAACTTCTCTTGGATTAGATGTGTTGGAGTTGGTGAACATATTAGAACCTCTGTGAACATAGCATACAGATAAGGCAGTGGCCGAAATAATTAATTGGTGTGTTTCTGTGTTTAGGAGAGCTGCCTTCTAAAGGTTCCCTGCTTGTACCCAATATAGTGAATGCACTAAGATTGTGGAGTTATCTTAGCAATGTGCAGGATCTTGAAAAGAATTCACTTTTTTTTATGGTACTACTTCAATTCTTTCAGTAAAAGAAGTGCAAAAATGAATTGCAGTCTGAATTTTCAAACCATGTGAATTTGATGGAAAAAATTACTAGTGTAAGAGAATGTGAAACTGGTTAAGAAAAAACAGGCGAGTAAATTTCTAGGCATTCTACAGAAAGGCATTATATTCTTCAGATGCCTCTGTTAGTGCATAAATGACAGTGGATACAGTGTTAATGGTGTGCCAGGCATTGCATGCTAAAGTTAATTGCTTGGAGGAATGTATTTTCATCTTCTTCTTGGTGTGGGATTGACACGAAAGAGGAATGCAAGTGAACTGGAATGAATGCAATCCAGAGTTACCAGTCTCTTCTTTGCTATCCACAGGTACACAGATGAAGAGTCTAGAGTATACCTGCTTGATAGGGGTAATACCAGGGAGAAGGAGGCCCAGAAGGAGAGAGGATCAGAAAAAGGGAGGACAGAGGGAGAAAGGGAATGGGAGGAACAGGAAACTTTAGATTTTTTCGTTGATAAAGAGACTGGGAAGGAAAAGTTTAATGACTCTGAAGGGGAGGACACAGAGGAGACAGAGGATTACAGACAGTTCAGAAAATCTGTCCTGGCAGATCAGGGTAAAAATTTTCCTACTGCATCTCACCGGAATGCTGAGGAGGAAGGAACCAAATACAAATCTAAAATATCAATCAAGGGCAATAGAGAGAGCGATGGATTTAGAGATGAGAAAAGTTATAAGCTTAAAGAGACTGGCTATGTAGTGGAAAGGCCTAGTGCAACAAAAGATAAGCACAAGGAAGAAGACAAGAGTTCTGAGAGACTAATGATGAAGAAAGAAACTCAGTCACCTGAGCAGGTAAAGTCTGAAAAGCTCAAAGAACTCTTTGATTACAGTCCTCCTCTACACAAGAATCTGGATGCGAGAGAAAAATCCACCTTCAGAGAGGAGAGCCCACTTAGGATCAAAATGATAGCCAGTGACTCCCATCGTCCTGAAGTTAAACTCAAAATGGCACCAGTACCTCTTGATGATTCCAATAGGTAAATTATTCCACTTTACAGTGTGGTTCTCCACCTGTCTGCAGTGTTGTTCGTATTTATTTAAACTAGTGGTTTCTTTCTGTGTGTCTCTTTTGTTGTCGATGCATTCTAGACCCGCTTCCTTGACTAAAGACAGGCTGCTTGCTAGCACACTTGTCCATTCTGTCAAGAAGGAGCAAGAGTTCCGATCCATCTTTGACCACATTAAGTTGCCACAGGCCAGCAAAAGCACATCAGAGTCATTTATTCAACACATTGTGTCCTTGGTTCACCATGTCAAAGGTATGTATTTAGTTTATTGTACCAGATACGTGTCTGACAAGTTCATTTAAGCCTATTTGCTGTTTCTAGTACAGGAAGATTTCAGGCCTCTTCTAATATTGATTCAGCCAGACTTTCTTCCTGTTGAGATATGCATGAAAATACTTAGAAAAATGATAGCCTGAGAAGCTAGGACAAAAAACCCACAAGCAGCGTAGAGTATAATAGCAGGTATTCTATGTTTCTGGATAAACTTTTGAGCCTAGGTGGCATAGAACTTTTGAATTTCTGCTGTGTAGTTTAAACATACTACACCGGTCAATTTTTCTAATTTTATTTTAGTGACTCTAATATACAATTTTATATTAAATGTTGTGGTGTGGGTTGAGATGTCTTTGGGCTGTAAATACAAGGGCATTCCTTTTGGAGCACCCTAGTGGTCATTTTCAGATTCTTATTAGAAGGGTTTTTTTTCTCAGTAATATTAAACAAAAATTGTATTTTAAATGGTAGTAGAGTTCATGGTGATAATGTTTTATTCCTATATGACAATATTTTCAGAGATTTCACTTATGGAAACTTGGCAGTGGTTAAATAAACTGCTGTTAAATGAGTTATACACTAATTATTTTCTGATATAACAGTAGTGGCTGTTTTCTATAAACACCAAGAAAAACCCTCAACAAACCAAGCACAACAAAAGTCCTCCCCCAAAACCACTGAAATCCAAACATAGACCATCAAAGTAGATATACTTCATTTAGGTCATATATTCTCTGAAGTTTTTTGATGGGAAAATAGATAATTCCTAAAATCCCCTGGGGATGTCTTGAGTGTTCTTTAAATGTTCTTTTTTTTTTTCTATAGCATTTGCTTTATTTCACTGGACTGTTACCATGCTGTATTGTTAAATGTAACTGAGATAATCATACAAAGCTGGTGAAAATAATTTTGCCATATCATCATAGAAAAGGGGAAATGTGGAAATGCTTAATTAGGTATCAGTTTCAATGAATCTGTCTGTAAGCATTGTTTTTAAGATGCGTTAGCTTCTAAAATTGCTGAGATTTGCGTGCTAGAAATACTTGCTGAAGTTCAGTTAAAAATCTCATTTTGTTGACATAATTCAGATTACTAAGGCCAAATGATTTCCTTTGTCTTGAATTACTTACAAAGTAATAGTCAACAAGAATGGACTGTGATAATGTATTAGATAAAAAAATATTGGGATACCTGTTTAGTGTATAATAATTTGTTGTGAACCTATCTATTTATTGATATGTAAAGAAATGTAAGACTCAATCCAGTGAGAGCTTCTGTAAATTTTTGATTATATGGTACATATGTAGCTGTAGGTGAAAATAATACTTCTGGAACTCTCACATGTTGATCACAAAACAGACTTTTTCTGTTAGTTTTTGTATGTTGAATATCTGATAAATTTAACAGCCTGTCTGGTCAAGTTACTATGTACAGTTATGGTTGTTTTTGAAAGCAGAAGATCTCTTAAAGTGTCAGATTTATTGTGGTCTGTGATCAGAATTTTTGTAACTTTTTTTACAAACTGAAGTTATGTTCATTATTGGTGTGATGCGACCAGTCTGAACAGCTCTTTATTAATGTAGAGCTGAAAATGCCCAGTGATGTTTTCTTTTTCATTGTAACTAGGTCCTGGAATGTGTTTTGAAATGGCAAAATCCATGTTACAAAAGTAAAATAGCTGTTGAAAGATACAGATGCCAAACAGGCAAAGTTGAACCTTCTGTCTTCCTGGCAAAAATGGCATAAAAACAGAATTGCTAGCTCAAATTCCTGTGTTTGATGGAATTATGATTGAGGCACTACCCTTGTAGTGGCCGTTTCAAGTTTTAATGGTTGGTTATGAGACAAATGCTGGATGCCGGGCGGTAAGTTGATACAGATGTATGTTGACCTGTTAAGCAGATAGCTTGCTTCATATGTAACATTTCATAGCTCATGACTTTATGTATTTCTATATTACATTTAAACACATTTGTTGAGCTGGTTTAAAAACTGAGTTTTGCTGTGGCTAATCTGTCTCTGAAGGAAAGAGAAAATTTGTCAGAGAAGTTGTCAAGTTTGCCAAGATGCCAGATGCTTAAATGAATTTATTTATGCATAGGTGTGTTAATTGTATCGTTTATCATCACAACTTCCAATCAAGAAATTGTATTCTTTTAAGAACAGACTTGTTAGGTCATTCATGTAGTTGTTGAAGCCTACATTACTTAAATGTTTTCACTAATTCTTATTTAAAGTTAAAGATGAGATGAATGGTAAAATGTACTTGCTGCAAGTATTCATGACTCAAAAGTAATTTCACTTTCTCTTGTGGGCAAAGTATAAAATAATTGTTTAAGAAATTGCTCTTTCTCTATCATTAGAAGAAAATGTCACTGAAAATGAGCAAGTCCAATCAGTAAATGATGCTTGACTTAGATGTGATACAGTCATGGCATAGTAGAGTTGTAGTGATGCTGTGCGCTGTTATTTTGTTTGGGTTACAGAGTGTGTAAAAATAGGGAAAAACGCCACATTTGCTTGTCCTGATAAATTTATTGAAAGCACTGTGGGTTTTGCCTGCTACTTGCCTTTCTGTCAGGAGTAAAATACGTGTCAGTTGAATTAAACTAATGAAACAGTGTTTTTTTCTCTTGTAACCAACAGAGCAATACTTCAAGTCGGCTGGAATGACCCTAAATGAGAGGTTCACTGCGTATCAAAAAGCAACTGAAGAACACTGCACCCGACAGAAGAGCCCAGAAATACATAGGTATATGTTAACTGCATATAGAGATGCTTTGTGTTTCAAATAATGCCTTCTAATATTTCTTTTGAGAACCCAAAATACTTTTTCTAATCTGTATGAGGTAATTTGTATAATTACAAAGTACAAAAAAAACATTCTGTAAAAGAGAACTCATCTGAGTCAGGTCTGGCTTCATCTGTGGTTTTGTGACAGATGTCTTCTCTACCTCTGTATCTCATTTGGGATATATTTACTTCTCTCACATGCAGTGCTCAAATATTGAGGGGCATATGTCTTGAAGACGAAAAGAAGCCCTGTACATGCATCTTTCTTCTTCAGTGTGAAATGTTCCATCTCATACTACTTTAGTTTTTGTGTGTGTTAATTTACAGCAGTTTTTTGAAAAATCTGAGAATCTAAAAGGTAAGAAGGTAGGCATGCAGATGTAGTGTCTGATCATGTGCTCTAGTTTTATGATGCAGTGTACTATATTTGTGTTGCATGTGAGGATACAGTATCCAGCTTTACAATTGGTAAAAATTTTTGACTTTACAGCAAACTATCTTAGTGCTGATGGTTTCTTGGAGGGGGTGGGCTTTCAACTGGCTACATATACTGATCCTTTTGAAGTAAATCATTAAACATTTTTTTCTGTCTTCCAAGCTATACTTAAAACGTGAAACATCAGTCTGCCTGTTTTCTGTATTTGTGTTTTTAGCATACGTCACACAGAACAGAACCACGGTTTTTCATTTTTAGTCTGCTTCTGTATTCTGATGGTGAGGTTTAATAATGCAAAAAGTTTATTCTGCTGCAGAAATGCCTCATTTGTCAGTTTTCTGTTAAAATGAAATGTCTGAGGCTGTTAACAGTCATGTACATGTATGGCAAGACACTGCTTTTATTTTAAATTTAGGAGGATTGACATCTCTCCAAGTACCCTGAGGAAGCATACCCGTTTAACAGGTGAAGAGAGAGTCTTTAAGGAAGAAAGTCAAAAAGTAGGTTCTAAGTAAATGTCCTATCTGTGCTTCTAAACTTACTAAACTTAGTCTCCCTTTAAGTCTCAACTTCATCTCTATGTTTTCTGTATAAAAATACAAAAATAATTTGTATTTATTGTACCTGAAGTACTTGCATTTAGAATTTTTTTTTACTTTGAATAAAACATGCCACCAAGAAGCTGGTTTATGTAGCATGATTTTGCTGTGTTAGTGACATGATATATAGGGTCACGTCTTCTGCCATGCTTCCTTTCTTGCATGTTTCTTGACCACTAAGCTGCCCAAGGACAAAGAATAGGTTTGGGGCAGAGGGAAAGTACTAAGATGGTCAGTGAGTAGTGTGGTTGAACTGTAAAGGTGCATGTGCTCTGTTTAAAAACAATTCACTAGAACAAACGAATACTTAATTATCTCCCCAAACCATGTATTGTGGTCTGTATCATCAAAAGCTAGACACCAGTTGGCTTGATGGGAATGCTTGTTTGAAACTGAAATTCTTAGCTGTTTTTTTTTTAGATGTAGCCATTGCTTGTAAAGGGCAAAGTCAATTTGTGTGCTGAAGTTTTTTGAAAAATAGGTAAATTCTATCTTTTTTTATTTTAATTGATGCGCAACTTGCCTTTTCACTGAGATTCTCTTGATGTTTTATTTCAATATTTCGTTGCAAAATATGTATTTGTTTACAGGGAGATAAAAAATTAAGGTGTGATTCTGCTGATCTTCGGCATGACATTGACCGACGTAGAAAAGAACGAAGTAAAGAGCGAGGAGACTCAAAGGGTTCCAGGGAATCCAGTGGGTCAAGAAAGCAGGAGAAAACTCCAAAAGATTACAAGGATTACAAATCTTACAAAGATGACAGGTAAATATTTTGACTATCTATAGGGATAGAGGATTTTAGCTTCTAATTCGCCTTTTGTAATTGTAAGCTTAATTGCTTTCAATTTTCAATGTATAATGGAACATTTAATTTTAAACAATTAAAATTATTTGTTTTACAGCAAATATGTATTATCTGTCTTTTACACGGCTTATGGTGGATGAGGACAAAAACTTTGGAATAGCAAGCTAACACTGAAAAAAAAAATGACAAATTAATCTGTCCTATTATCCAGGCTACATCAGGAGGTTGGACTTCAATGCAGTACATTTCTATAAACAGTTTGTGTAAGAACTTTGGTTCGTTATGCTTGATTCCGCACTTTTTCAACTCATAACACCCAGAGTATGAGAATTTTACTGATACTTAGGTTTTAACATGGGTGAGAAGGGGAATTTTTTAATCTTTGTCTAAAGCCAGTGGGCTGTTTTAAGAAAAAAATGTTAGCATATCTCAGTGGATACTGTGTAGAAGTGGTAAGAATTACTTCAGGTATGACCTTTCTTTGAATAGAATGTTAAAATCTTGTAAATTGGGTCAAATTAATACCACTATGGGGTTACTAAAAGTTTTGCTGTAGGAATTTCTTCCCTGCTTTGAACTGTATATAAAGTGAATTTTTACTTACGCTTCCTGTTTCCCATTGACTTTGGTATCCACATTTTCTTCCACTGGCTAATTTCCCTACAGACATCTATGTAGGGAAGCCCATACCATACCTCTCAACAGTGTGCAAACTGAACTGTGTCAAGTTACTGTAAAACTTTACCTTGAGGGTTTTTTCCCTTTAACTTCAGTTTTTCTGCCTCAGAAGAAAGGCAGATCTTAAAAGTAACAGCATCTCTTCATGGCATCAAAATCTAGAAAGGCTGCATTTTACAGTTTGCAGACTGCTGCTTTCCAACTCACTAGCAATATGCATTTAGTGCACTTAAATGTGTCAGAGGAGGCTGGAAAGTGGAAATATACTTCGCCTTAATATCTCAAATATGTAACGTGTGACTTTATAACCAGAAGGGGGTTAGTTTTTCATAAAATATAGAGACCCGGTTTAGTATAGCATGTTACAGACTATCTAGTACGTTTAAAATAGCACATAGTATATTTTTTTATTTTTCAGTAAACAAAAAAGAGACCAAGACCGTGCTCGGTCCTCCCCATCTTCCTCCCCATCTTCTTCCTCATCCAGTTCTCGAGAAGAAAAGGATTGCAAGAAAGAAAGAGATGAAGAGTTCAAGACCCACCATGAACAGAAAGAATACTCTGGTTTTGCAGGAGTCAACAGGCCAAGAGGCACCTTTGTAAGTTTTTCTCCTCTTCTTCCCCCAAATTATGAACACTTCACCAATGGTAATAGTGTAACAAAGAAAATGAGGGAGTGTTGCAGTAGTTTAGGCTAGACTTGAGTTCTTCGGGTGGTGTACTGAACCTGAAATTTTGAGTCTGTTTTTTTTTCCCCAGCACTCCCCAGTAGCGGTTAAATGATAGGTAAATATGCATTAGGATGACATTAGAGATCCTAGCATAACGATCTGGGGAACAGGATTTCTTGATTATTCCTCGCTCTTCTGTAATAATGCTGTTTCCTCACACGATCTGAAAATTTAGTGTTCTGTAAATTTTAAATCTTGGGTCCTGTTACCTCTTAGCTCCCTACAGCTTCTGTTTTTCCCTCTCACATTGAGTTTGGTTTTGCCCTCCTTTGTGTGTAATGCCTGCAACTTATTAAATAGAGAATAGCACATAATTAAAAATATGTGTCAACCTTGAAACAGCTGTATTGACGAGATGGTATACTTGGTATTTTTGTTTCTTTGGCTTGGACTAGCCACTGAGCGTGAAAGCTCATTGATTTATCTCTGGAATGTATTTAAGCATTGTGATTTGGAAAGTGGCATATTGACCACTACAGTCTTCAGAAAAATCTTAAACTTTCAGATTCCATGTTAATGTAGTTATTGATGTATAACTGGGAAATGTAGAAGCATTGGGAAAAACTAGGAATCAATAAAGGAGGCCTTGAAAAAGATAAGGAGCACTTAAAAACACCATACAACCCAAACCAAAAGAAAAAAAAACAACCCATAAATAGACACCACACACCCACCCCCCAACAATACAGAAAAATAGACCTCCAAACCACAGCTAAGCATCCAAAAAAGTTCAAGTTCCATGTAAGTGGGGAAAAACTGTTTTACATAGTAAGTAGGAGTAATTTCATACTTCAACAATAATTCCTTAATGTAGCCTGTAATTAAGACCAAATAATGCTAAAATGCATTGTTTAGTATAAACGTTTGGTCATGCATGAAATACGTTTTGAACTACACATAGGGCTGTCTGAAATGCATGTGGCATGTGCCAACACTTGAGGCTTGAATCTTCTATCTAAAAAAACTGAAGCTACCTAGAGGAAAATTCAAAGTTCTAAATTTCTGACACTAAACGTGCATCGTTTCCTCCTTTCTTCTTATTTTTTTATATAGTTATGCTGTGGAACTATGTGGCATAAGTATATAAATCCCTGGATGGTGTAGGCATCAAATATGACTATCAGCACAATTTCTAGCTGTATAAAATAATGGCACAAACAAAACAGAAATTAAACAAAGGAGAGCTTAAAACTCCATCTCCTCTCAAGGAGATTTAGTGGGAGAAAAATCCATTGAAGCCTTCTTGCTTTATAAAACCAGATTGTATGTGTTGTGAAAAAGATGCTACTTTACATGCAGTTAAGGTAGCTATGAAC
The DNA here is from genome assembly GCA_013397755.1 of Cnemophilus loriae. Classification (NCBI taxonomy): domain Eukaryota; kingdom Metazoa; phylum Chordata; class Aves; order Passeriformes; family Corvidae; genus Cnemophilus; species Cnemophilus loriae. The sequence goes on from VZTF01000256.1 coordinate 509,641, forward strand.
TGGAAAGTTAATAGATTTCTCCTAATTTAGTTGGTAGCGCCTGCCAGTTCAGTCTATGCAGTGATAATGGGATAATGTTCCCTTACAACATACATGGTCACACACAGGCTTTTGGAACAAAGTGTCTGAGCAGGTGAATCTAAATAGGCCAACCTGCTGACTCAGATCTCCTCTTTAGGGATACATCTTGGATGGTATGGAAAAACACAGACCGGGTAGCGTAGGAATGTGTTTGTAAATACAGGCTAATAGTGGCTGCATTCCAGTGAATGCTGCTTTTCTTTTGGAGTGAATAAAATGCTTTGGTTTTGAATCCTTCTCCTAACAGGAAGCCTTGGAGAATGTAGCATCTCCCCTATCCAGCAAGCTAATGTTAAATCAGCAGCGGTTTTTCACTAACTCTGGCTGATACACGATTTTGTTGGATTCTAGGTTTCCCATACATAAGCATCTTAAATAGTTTTGAAATATAAACACAGAAATAAGGATAAGCGAACTTTTCAATGGCAATGTCATTAGTATCCACATCTGAAAGAATTCTGTGTAGCAGCTCTGTTTAAAGTGAGTTTTATATAGAAAATATACTCTTTTCTTTTTTGTGGTGGTCTTTGTAATAAGCAAGCCCATAAAGATAACACCATAGTAGATTTTATGTCCTGTACATCTTTAGCTGAAAGATGATTTGGTAGGGGGAAGGATTAATAAAATGGTGAGGAAAACTGTAGATGTTTTTTCTTAAAGGGAATCTGATCACAGGACTGAATACCAGGAAATGCTGATGCCTTTTTTATTTTCCCTTTTTTAATCCTAAATCTGTCTGCCCCCTGCCCCTCCCCCCAGGTTACTGTTTGTTGTGCCCTAATTTTGTAAAGCTGTTGGAAATAAAGTATGTCTTATTTCCTCCCTTGTACAGTTAGTCTGTTGCTTTCCAAATGACTCCAAACAATTTTTTGTTTGGGTTTTTTCTTTTTTGCCCTCCAGAGTATCGGATAGGTCTTTTGAGCCTTTTATAGATTGTTTTTCAGTCTGTTTGATTTCAGAGTAATTTTAAATCTGTCCAGCATAAATTCTGCATTAGAAGTTTCAGAGATTTGTGGAACTAAGTATGCATAATATTTACCTTTTGAGTTAGTTAATTATATACATTTTTTTGGTCTATGTTTATGAAACATGCTTATTTTTAACAAATAAATTAGTTTCCAGTCATGTTTTTGTACTATTACTCTGAAGATGCAGTTCTGTGTTTTTAAGTAGGTTATTTATGGAAGTGGTGTTCTGTAGTAACTGCAGTTTTTAGTAGTCTTATCTTCCCAAACTAACCTTTCTTCTCCCCTTGGATGAAGGATATAAACTCATTTAATGTTTTCTACAAGCTAAGTATTTACATGCTGCAATAACTGTATACGTTACTATTCAGTGTATTCTGAGTTAAGGGTGGTTTTTGGTGTGAGGCTTTCTAGCCTAACATTTTAAAACCCCAGTAATTCATTATAAAGAATATCGAAGACAATCTTTTTCACTTTAAGCATTGATACTCTGCACAGTACGTACTACTGACTTTTTTCTGAGTAAAGAATTTACTCATTTGAAATGTAATTTGGCCTAAGGTACATTTTTGGATCTCAGTAAAAAGGTTTGAGTAACACACAGTGGATATACTCCTTTGAAAACTGCACTGTTAGTGTGTATTCTAGAATCACCTTTTCATAACTGATTCAATTGACTCCATAAATGACCTTTCTTTTCCCCCTGACAGTTTTGTCCCTGTTTCAGTCTAGTTTTCCTCTTGGTTTTTTGTCTCTGAACAGCTTTAGAAGCTTCTTGTGACCTTTTGTTCCAACACACTGGTTTACTAGCAGTCAAATTTCTTTTCAGTGGTTGTGGGTGAGCTTATGCCGAGAACTCAAATGTGTTTCAATTAAATTTAATAGAATCATTATTTCAAAATGAATGCTTGAATATATTACTTAAGGTAGTATGTGAATTTGAAAATGGTTTTCCACTTGCAGATACTGTAATTAAGCACAGAGTATTTTCAGTAATAGAGAACTTGAACTCTACTTTGTGGTGTTATGTAAATGGATTAAATGACATCTTGGTTAATCAGTTTCGAATTAGGGGCAGAGGAAGAGCCAGAGGAGTCTTTGCTGGAACAAATACTGGTCCCAGCAACTCAAATACTACTTTTCAGAAGAGACCGAAGGAAGAGGAATGGGATCCTGAATATACCCCAAAAAGCAAGAAATACTTCTTGGTGGGTGTGGAGAACTCAATGTCTTATGCATGCTTTTGTTTTTTCAAACTTTCTACAAGCGTAGAAGTAGCATGCATGTATGGACAGGGACTACAGTAACTGTGAGAGTACCAGGGTGGCTGTAGTGGTTGGTTCTGCTTATCTTTCATCTTTTGCAGCAGGCTGGCAATCACTGAGGCCTGACGTGGAATTTATATCCAAAAATGTCATCAGGGAGTGGGGAAGAAGGCAGGCTCAGACAAAATTTATTAAAACCAAACTTTAAACCAAAAAGACTTGTGCTGCGTTTTCCTGGATTTACATCTGTATGACATTTGAGATTTGTCTTAGATTGGTCTGGAAGTCTACAAAAGTGAAAGATCAGGAAAAGCTGACTATATTCGTGGATGTACGTAGGCAGACTCTGTTATGAGTTTTCTGCTCTAAGTAGTGTGATAGTCATAAGAAAATCACCATAGTTTTGATGCCTTTTTCCCATCTGGATTATGAAAGGAGGACCCTTGATGTAACTACTCTAAGTAGCGTAGTACACTGAATGTGTGGCCTCTGCTCTGGTTGTTTCCGGAACAATGCAAACTTTGAAGGATATTGTTTCATCATTGAAAAATGATAAGTAGTGAAGATGAGACCTTCTCCTGTAGCATTATAGCTTGTCACAAGTATGTTAACAGGTAACTAAGAAATAATGCAGTCACAATTCAGATATTTCTTTGAGGAGTTCTGTCTTTCTACACATACCTAAACTTTTCTGATCTGTAAACAGAGATGTGATAATCTATTCATGATACTAGAACAATCAGTTGTAGCTATTAAATTTGAATTTCTAAAACTAATTTAAATTAAATAAGCCGCCCTTCAACTACTTCTTTGTAATTAAGCTGCATTATATGGGTGTGATATGTGTTTCATAGTTCAGACTTCTTTCCAAATCACAAGTGAAAAAACATATGTTGAAGCAAGTGTACCTCACCATTCTAAATATAAACTTTTTTAATATTAAATAATGGTTTGTAGATTTCATGCAGTGCGTGAAATTATTGTGAGAACTTACCAAACTATGTAAGGCTGTATTTGGTAGCAAGACAGCAGACTTTAGGCTTATTAACCAGAGAAACTCAACTATTGTTTGTTAATGTTAGATTTAAACAATTTAAACTTAATTTGCCCGACATTGTGCAGGTGAGGCATGTTTTCTGAAAACTGCCTTCAGTTACATCTTCTTACGAAGTATAAAGAACTCTCTCTGTGCTAAAGTAAAAATAATTTTTAAAACTCCTAGCACTTTCCTAGAGCTTCTTCTTTTAAAGTAACAATTTTTTCCCCCTCAAAACCAGTAATTATTAATTCTGAGTGTAAGTTACCGACAAGTGATTTGTTACTAACATTTGAGTAGACCCACAGCAAATAAGGGCTCTTAAAACAATTTTGTTGTGATTTTAGTTATAGCATTATGCTTTTTAAAAATATACCTCATAATTATGATCTGAAGAGAACTTTTCAACAGTTACTTTGTTTTATACATTTGCTATAGATTACTAACATTAAGGGGTACATTTAAGAGGTGTCTAACCTTACTCCTTGTCTGGTGTTATTGTAGCATGATGACAGAGATGATGGTGTGGATTATTGGGCCAAAAGAGGAAGAGGCCGTGGTACTTTTCAGCGTGGCAGAGGGCGTTTTAACTTCAAAAAGTCAGGTAGCAGTCCGAAGTGGACGCATGACAAATACCAAGGGGATGGGATTGTGGAAGATGAGGAAGAAACAATTGAGAATAATGAAGAAAAGGACAGACGCAAAGAGGAAAAGGTAAGTCGTTTAGTGAATTGCAGATTAGACAGTTCATCTTGCAATATGCCAAGTAACTGGATGCATGTAGGGATCCCTTTAGAGGTTTTGGAATTTTATTATTAACAGTTTACAACAAGATTGTTTTCTTTCTTTCCACAGGAATAACCCAGAAGGAAGTTGTAGCTGAAAGAGCAGCTCTTGCACCACCCACACAACATTTTTAATATGTTTTTTTGTTGTCAGATGAATGTAAGCATTTTACTTAAATTTTACTGTTGGAAAGTAGTTTAGAGAGATTGTTTTTGTTTTAAGCCTTTAGAAAAAAATCATGATATAGTAAACTATGTTAATGATCGTACAGGTAGAAAGTAAAATATTTGTAACAACTTTTAAGAAATTTTACTGTTTGTTATATGCAGTGTAATTCTGCTTTGTCCAAATATATGGTCAAGTACAACTCTAAAAGTTTTGATTCTCCCCTATGTCTGTGTTTTATTCTGAAGTAAACTTACAGCTCTGCACACCCGAAATCTTGGAGCAGCATTTTTTATAAACTGATCACTACTTCTCTGTTGCCTTTTTATAAGAATTGTACTTAAGGGTAGTTACCCAGTCACAGTATAAGTACAAACAGTTGTGCAAAATGCTGATTGTATGTTAGTTCGTGAGAATCACATTTACATAGTGATAAACTTGGATTCGTATTCCACCCTGCAAGAGTGCAGCAAGATTTTACTTCAGCAGTAAAATCGTCACTCTTCATTAGTAGCCTAAGAAATATGTACGTGTGTACAGACTACAGTGAGTTTCAAGTGTGTTGTTTGATAGCTTAGTCATCAGCAGAACATTTAAGTTAAATTGGTGGCAGTATCAAGCTAGCTTCTTTAGCAATTTCTTTTTACAGTTTGTTAGAATTGCCTCTTCAGTTTCTCTATGTGGGCTTGCCTCTCTGAGTATGTAATCCGGCAAGAGGGAGTCAATCACATGTACAGCATCTAAGTTAAAATAAGAGAGCAGGGCAGGAGCAGGTGGGAGGAGAGAAACAAAACACCACAAAAATCCCTAAAAAAATAAAGCAAGATATGTTAAAACCTGAATTGGTAAAGATAATTAAGATTAATTTCTCATACTTCTGGTATATATTACTTTCCTCCACACTGATTTGTAATAATTGTGCTGCAAGAATTTTTGCAGCCAAGGTGCAGATGTTAGTCTTTTTTTTTTTTTTCTTAACAAAAATAACAAACCCTCAAGCTTAGTTTTAGTGGTAGGTACACACTTGACTTCTATAATGTTAAGGATGATAGTAATATACTTGAATTACCAGAACAAGGACATTCTAATAAGAAGACGACTTTGTTTCTCTTCCTCAGAATGCTGTAGATAAACTAAATCTTAACGTTATGTGGAGTTACAAGTGTAGTTGTTCTTATTCACCCCTTGGAATGGCATAATATCTTCAGAAGTAGGAAAAAAAAAGAAAAGGAAAAGATTTGATAGAGGTGTTTGTATTAAATACCTATATATTGTATGCCCTCTTATTTGCTTTACTGTTAAGGAGTAACCATCTCCCCTATCCAAATTAAACACTAGAAGGCAGGAAAACAAATGACTGTCGGTAATCCTAACTGTAGCTGAAGAAACTACATTTTAGGTTGTGCTAGTGTGCCAGCAGCTGTGTAGAAAGGGAAACAGGAATAATACTTGCCTTCCAGCAGTCATCAGTTAAAAGTCATTCCTTCTTTATGTTTTAGAAAGTTTAGGACAACTATACACTATACTTTTTTTGCAAGATTTGCGTTTACATGTGCAGTGCATCTTTGTTCAACTGTTTGAAATGATTCATCAACTGTTTGAAATGATAAACTGAGTATTCTTTGGACTTTTCAGCAAAACTCATACAGACTTTGTGTGTATTAAATTAGAGTAAGCAAAAAGGGGAACAAAGCAAACTTGACATCAGGGTCAAAGTCTGTCCTAATGAGGTAAAATTAAACATCAGTCTGAAACTGAACAGGACCAAGGTATGCTTGAGCTGTCATGACCTTAGAACAGGTAATTTGTATCATTTAGGTCAAGTTGAAAGTGGATTGTTGTGGTCTGTGTGTCATAAAGCAATATAATTCCTGAAAGATGAGGCAGATTTAAATTTTGTGCTTCAGTTGAATGTCCAAGGAGATCTGGTGGAGATTGCTTTAGTAATGGCATTTGATCCTACAAACCTCTCTGTAGGTTAGATCATAAAAATCCTTTTTTTGCAATACCTAATTTCATTGTACTTTATCAGAAATGTAATTTGATTACAGAACACAATGACAGCCGTTAAAATTTCTTTAAATAAATTAATTCAAATTAAGAGATAATGTAGTCAAAGATGCAAGTTGCAGTCTGTGATAGAGATCCGTAAGAAACAAAGTGGGAGTGGCGATCACTTTTTTAATCTGAGTCTAGTGCTTCAGCATTTACTAGTCTTTCAGCATGAATAGCGAATTTTCACTGTGCTAAGAAAAAACAATTTCTGAGGTTTTCGTTTGGTGCTACTAAGGTAGTTGCATGACCCATGAATGGAATTGCAGTGCATTTTGCATTTCTCTTGTTAAAACGTGAAGACCATCATTGGTGGTACAGGGAAAAAAAAATTTGTAGACATTATGCTGGTATAAAATGTTTAACTACCTTTTGAATTCAGTTACTCATTCTGACTCACTGCTCTTCAGCAATGAAGCACTTTTTAAGGACGCCATGCAGAGATGAAGTGGATTCACAAAGCTTGAAGTTATCCCTGCAGTTCAGATAAAATCAGGTATACATTTTACTAGGCAAAAAAAAAGGACCGCCAACCACCCTGGAATCCAGTAGCTGTGCTATTAGTACAGTGTCCATTTAGTTTCTTGGTTTGGAATTAAATCTCGCATCCTCTTCCTTGCCAGGAATCATCAGTATTACTGTAACAGTGGGCAGCTACATACGAGTAAAGCTTTCCTGCATTTGTTTTCCTAGTGCTTTAAAAGGAGAGCTGTTCCTGAGCTTTGGCTCAGCTTCAGAGGTACGGGTGCTGCAGCATTAAGCCTTGAGCTCTATGTCACTTCTCCTTGTTTTGTAAAGCTGGCCTGTCACAAGATGCTTTTGTTCAGAAGATCCTGCAGGTCCCTGCTGTACTGTTCAGAGCTGTACCTGCTGACTTGAAGCGTTTTTGTTCTCAGCTGCACCTCTCATTCAGTGCAGCTGGTTACTGGTGCACTGAAACCAGAGTGCCTCAGTTTTGCTGTTGCTTGTAAGATCCTGCCTCTTCCTGGCTTTCCAGTAGAGCTGTGTGTTGTTCCCATTCTGTTGACACTTCCCCTTCTTTAGTAAGAAGGTGTTAGAGGAGTAGGTGAGAAGTACTTTTTTTTTTCTTTTTTAAGGCAATTGCTGTAGTACAGTTTTTCAAAATACCCATTAAAGTGTTCTGCCCTTCCTCGACTCAAGCTTAAACCTTCCTAGTCCCCTGAACCAGCTGCATGCTGTTACTACAGTGTGTTACCAGTACTGCTCCTCCTGTGTGTTTGGTGTTGGAATCGATCCACGGGACAAGTCATGGATAACGGTAACCAGCAATGCTGCTCTAGTAACTGCAGCGCTGACAGTAGGAACGCCGACTGCACAGACCAGGGAGGGAGGGTGATCTCCAAACACTGCATGGGTGGAGGAAAAAAATACCGTGTTTCTTCTCCTAGTAGAAGCGCTGTTAGCACTGCTAACTTCCTTGAAGTTTTCAAAGTTTCTTAAGGAAAACACCGGAAGTCTTTCTTACAAAGATGCAAGGAGTGCAAGATAAAAGAGCAAGTGCGGTAACCCGAAGCCAGGTTTTGAAGTGAAGTCAGTGCAGTCAGGTGTTATTGCGCAGTTGTGCTGAGGATACTTCGTGCATTTGTTCGTTTTCTTGTGAGTACACCCCTTTGGTCAGTCCGGCCTAGGAGCTGGCCGCGGTGCGCTGTGGCCCCCGTACCGCCCGCGTTCCCGGGCGCGCTCCCTGGGACGAGGGGCAGGCCCGGGCAGCGCCGCCGTTCAAACCGCTGCCTCCCGACNCTGGGGCTGCGCGCGGGGAGCGGTGCCCGCGTGCTGCGGGCGGGCGCGGCCTCTCCTGCCGCCATGGCGCTGCTGCTGCTGCAGCTCCTCCGGCGGCTGCTGCGCTACCTCGGCTGGCCGCACCACCAGGTGAGACCCCCGGCTCTGCCTCCGCCCGGAGAGCCGCTCGGGCGGGGCGTCTTGCCTGCAGCGGCTTCGCTCGGCGGAGGGAGGGAGGGTCGGCACCGCGGCCGGTGGGGCGGCTTCGTCGCCCTCCTTGCCCGCAGCCGGGTTTGTCGGAACACGCTGCCCGCACGTGGGGACGCGTGGGATCACTTCCCTGACACAGCCGCTCAAGTGGCTCTTTTTGCCCTGAACTGAGCGTAAGAAAGTCAGTAGTGTTGGCTTCTCGTGCTTTGCTGGTTTAAGTAAAAGGCTGTGTACCCCTTCCCAAGTAGCAGTTAATCCTGTGTGTTCGGAGACCTGGGAAAGGTGCGGCGTGGGAAGCTGAAAGAGGCACTGATGCAGTGCCAGGGGCTGATGTTGGAGCGTGAAGTCGTGGGCAGCTCCTCAGTGGGGGCTGTCAGCAGTGAGGCACTGCTGCAGCTTGTGGTTCTGAGACAATCCTGGCGTTATTTGTGGGAAACTACCGCAGTATCTCCAGGAGTGCTGATTTGGCTGAGCTGCCCTGTTTACTTTCTGGTTCCGTTGTTGGAAGCTGTTGGTTTTTTTGACAGGCCATGTTTTTTGAAACTCGCATGTTTGGCGGCAGTATCAGTCGTACGCTCGGAACATGCCTTCCTTCAGCAGTCTCATCAGGAAGGTATTTCCAGCAGTTATATGCTGTCATAAGGAAGTATCAGGCTAAGGTATGTTAAATTTATTTCACTTCTTTGCTGATTGTTCTTTCCCAAAACTTATACAGATGCATGTAGTTAATAAATGGGTGCTTTTGTCAGTATCTCAAGATATTGGCCTCTGTGCCTCTTTAAAATACTCTGTACTTTGGTAGTGTTTTAGACACTGTCATACCAATGCGTGTGTGATATGAAAAGCCTCATTTGACTTTCAGCTTGAGAAGAGCATTGAAAAGTTAGCTTAACCAAACTGCATTATATTTAACTACCTTTAACATGAAATGATTAAATAATTTTGATTGTATGAACTGAGGGCTTTGATTTTGTTTCTCAGATTCAAAGGTTTTCTGATTTTTAGGTCACATCTGTTTGTCAAAAAAAGGAATATGGATCTACTCGAAGCATTGTCCGTAGACTTGGGACAATTCTTTCCTTGGAGCCCTACCCCAGACCTTATTTTCAAGTAAGCAATTTATTGTCATATGTATACTTCACCTATTTGCATTTTCTTGTCTCTTAATTTGATGATAGCTTTCCTCTTGTTTGTAGCTTGTGTAATTGTGTGGTGGATCTCTTATACTCATTGTTTTCAACTTCCTTATAGCACTGTTTAAAAGTTCCTTTTGCTGAGGCAGAATCTTAGGTATGTGAATCTAGTTTCCCTTCATACTTTTTTTTGGCATTGTTTGTTTTTAGTTTGTTCAAGACCCAAGTCCATTGGGTTATGATGAACAAAGTGCAGCTCCAGCTCCTGTGGCTCCATCACTTGCTGATGTCCTGTGGGTGGCAAATGATGAAGGACAAGCATGTACTAGACTTAGGTAAGTAAAAGTGCAAAAAGGAGTAATAGTAATAACTTTTGCTTTCTTTATGGTATGTGATTTTGTGTTTAAGTTTGTTTTCCTTTTTTCCTAACCTTTTCTGGAAACATTTTGGGCTTTTTTGGGGGAGCACTTTCTCCTTACCTGAAAATCCTTACTATGTAAAGCATTCTTTTCTGAAAGATTTCTGAAATTGAGTCTCCTCTTTTCTCTTCATAGTAGTATGTCAGGTGCATTACTGGTACTTTAAATGATTTTCACTAACAAAATACCTTCTGAGGGAGGGAGCTGGTTGTTGCAGTGTACTGTAAGATTATTCCTATCTTTATCCTTCTAGTTTACAGCCTTTTTGATAAACTTTATAAATGGGGAAACAAGAAAAGATATTTAAATGTCTCCTTTTGGCTTTGATTTTTACAGTGCCGTGTGTAAGCCTTGATGGTTGCTTTGATGGAAAAACAAACATAATTATTTTAAAAATCCAAAAGAATTTTGAATATCGTTTATATAAATGTTTGTAGCTTTTATAGAGGGCTGAAGGAAAATATTTTTACAAATTACAAAATGTTTCAGGTACTGTGAAATGACAAATTGTCCAGGAATTTGCAGATGCAAATAGTATACAAGTTTTGTCTATTTTTTTTTTTCCCCCCACGGGAGAAGAAATAGAAAGTTGTCTTGCTGTTCCTCTAAAGGATCTGTTCAAAATCAGAGAATTAGTTAGAGCCAGAAGCAAGATTAAAATGTTGGCACTTGTATTGTCTTGTACTGCATCTATATAGGACAGTATAATTCTGCTTCATATTGGCATTTGTTTGTCTGTGATCTTTGTGCTGCTTGCCAGTAATGAAAATACAAGAAACTGATGAATTCAAATGACACGCTTTTCATTGGAAAAGCTGGATACAGTGTATTTCATCTTATGTTTCCTGAAGCATTATTGTTAAATTATTAAAGTTTGTTTGTAACAGCTGTAAAATACCAGAAGAACAAGAACATTGTTGAAAGAACAAAAAAATCCTGGCCTTTTTTGTCTTGCTCATGCTGTTCTTTAGCTGGTCAGATCCACAGAACTATGTCAGTTCATTCTTTTGTTGTTTCCATTCTTTGCCCCTCCTTCTCTTCTGGCTCTGTGGGATGTTTTCAAGAACAACTATTCTAATTGATATCTTTTCCTTCTCAAGCAGTGTTTATAGCAAGGGGGTTTTGGCAAATCAGAAAGCAGTGCGTCAGGTCTGATTTGAAGTAGAAGGAAGTTTTAAATAAGGGAAAAGGTCTGGGCTTTTTTTCAATCAAAGCTTAGTGCATCTTAAATGGATCAGGTAAATTTAATTTCTTTCCATGTTTCATAATGCAGTTCTGGTAGTTCGATTTTTATACTGTATTTTAAGTTTATTTCTGCAGGCACAGGCTTGAAACAATTTTTAAGATTAAAACCTGAGACTTATAGCACAATTTTCTAATGCTGTCTTTGGTTATAGTAGCTTACAGAAGATGAGGTTCTTGTTCTGTAAGTCTATATTAAACCTTATTATTCTCGAGTACATTTTCTGAAAGATTGTAACTACTTTGCTGCTTGCAGAGTTCATCTTAAAGTTTGATAAATTGCTGAAATTTCTGAAGCCTAATTAAGAGATCATTATTCTTTGACTCTCCTGTCTTTCATATTCATATGGGGAGAAGGGAGAGACACCTTACTGTGTCAGTCTAATAGTTATTGAATAATGACAACTCAGTCCTACTGTATGACTTTATGATGTTTAATTCTCCTTGAGTGAATTATCTGACTAATTCTTATGATGACTTTGCAAGGATCTGCATTGTACTTGAGCAAAGGGAGACTTGAAATGTTTTAAAAGTTATGAGGAGTTAAAAGTGTAGTTTCCTTAAATAGTTTGAAAAGTTAGGTTTTGCTGGATGATGATAACTTGCTTGAACAGCCCAAGTAGTTTTGAGGTTTCCATTGTTGGCTGAGCCTTTTCAAACTGTGTCTTTTTTTGCTTCATAGGACTGAATTGAGGAGAAAAGGGAAAAGTACAGCTCCTCCTGAGCTGTATCCATCTCTGGATTCAATACAGAGCATTCCGAAAAACAGTGCACAAAAAGATGGTGTTGATCAAGCAGCACTCCAGAAAATTTCTGCGCTTGAAGATGAGCTGACCTTTCTTCGTGCTCAGATTGCTGCAATTGTTTCAGCGCAGACCCTGGGAAGCATTCCCTCACGTAAGCCCTTCTGGTTTGAAGCAAATCAGTGTTCCTTTGTTTGGTTTAGAGCTTGCCATGTCTGATATTGGTAGAGAACATCTTTAACTTTTCTAACTGAAGATACACCATCTGAATTTATTGAATATAATATTTTGCTTTTCTTTTTACTATTTGGTGCACTTTCTCCCTTCCATTTTGTGGACTGTTTACCAAGTTCAAATGCAATTGATCCTAAGTACTCTTTATACTCATTTCCATGTTGGTGAAGGAGCTTAATAACATCACTATCTATAGGCTACCAATAATTGTTTAAAAAAGTTACAGACTATTAATTGTCCCTTTGGGGTTTTGCACTGTTTCTAACAAATTATCAAAATAACGGGGGGAAAAAGTATTCTAAGTCGGTCAGGTTGAGCCTTTAACGAAAACAACTGCTACAGACAGATGTGTCCTAGGTAGTTGGTCTCCAGTGTGCACTTTATCTTGTGACTTCTTTTTTTTCCCTGAAAAGTTTAGAGTCTCAATTGTCTTACTTGCAGACCAACCCCACTGTGGTTGCTGAAATACTTGGACTGGTGTGAGGTAGTTACTTTTGTGTGGCATTGTGAGGCACTTCTGTGATTCAGCTGTTCTGAATGGTCTTCCTCTGTCTGTTCTCCATTGCATTCAGTATTGTAATCTATTTTACATGTTTTGTGGTTCTCTTTTGCTTCATATAGATTGTTGTAACCTCTAGACGATTGATCACCGTATGTAGCAGCAAGCTGCTTTGCTGATTTATCTGGTGCCTAGATTGAAGACACAAGTAGAGAAAATCAGAGCAGCACAAGATGATGATTTCATGTATTCTGAATTTGTGGGTTTGAAGTAATGTTCTTTGTCTTAAGTTTAGTTCTTCTGTGTTGTAATCTGCTAGGTGTGTAAGAAAGTGCTTTCAAAGGGCAGTCTTATCTTGACTTAAAACTGATTCATCCTAGATGTTAATATATGTTTTTGTTTTTCTTCTCTAACTGTATCCAGAAGCCTTTAAAACACTCAGCACTCCAGATGGATTTTACCCACTGCCAGCCATGACTTCTACGCCATTGTCCGTCTCTCACAATCACTTTGTAATTCCTTCGCCTCCTCCACTTCCTTCTGGTGCACCATCTGGTGTTGATGCTAGTAATTCTGCACTGGAACTTATAAAACAACGCCGAGCTGCAAGAAACAGTGATTCAGCTGCAGCTGACAGTACCGATCACCGGAGGACAAAGAACATTCCCAGTATGATGGATGTTTTGAAAGACCTAAACAAAGTTCAGTTGCGAGCTGTTCAGAGGTAGGTTGGATTGGATGTGCATCTCAGCAAGCCAAGGCTACCTAAGTGTCAACAGCACTTCAGTAGCACCAGAGAACACCAATCATTTAAAGAGCAGCTACTGCTGACAAACTGAAGTTGGCAACTTCTGAGTTCACAGCATGGAGTGTAAGATGCTTGTGACATGGCTTTTAGATGCGTTTAAAACATGCTCACTATCGCTGCATTTAAAACTACTCTGCTGCTTTAGTATGCAAATCTCAGGTTGGTGTGGGGAGGTGAGAGGTTGCTTACAAGGTTGCATGCACAGTCACAGGAAACTGATCTGAAAAAATAAACCTTCTGGATTCACTGTGAAAGGCCAAATCCTCAGCGAAACTTTGGAAAACTACTGTTAGCATACCCAAAATATCCTGGTTCAAACTTTGAAGTGTTAACGAAAACATGTGCTGTATCATTTATTGAAAGTGTTTAATAAATTTGTATTTCAGTAGTGCAGCTGTATTATAAATATTTTTAATGGTCAGCTGTTTTGATCGTAAGTGCAGTTGACTTGTAAGAAAAATGTTTTACTAAAGACTACAACACCTCTTCTGGTCTCTGCTATGCTGGGTGTAATAGAGATTACACCTTCAGAGTTCTTTTCTGAACTTCATGGGTTGAAAAAATAAGAAACTGAGGCTGTAATGAATATTTGAGGCTCTTAATGTGGGATGAATGTCATTTGGCTAAACTTACTGCATTCTCATTTCAACATTTTCTTAACTGTGAGCTTTATCCCTGAAAATGACTGGCACAAAACTTGGGCAAATAATTTACATGCAAATCTAAAGCATGTCTTTATGCTTTTGATGGCATTCTCACAGTAAATAAAGCAAATATAAAGTGCACTTAGGTAAACATCTGTGTTTCCTTTATATATGTTTTCTTCTATATAATTCCATGTATGGTGAGTGTAGAAAATGAGATGGTCAGGTTGGCAGTTTTAATATGTTGAGCCGGGGCATAATTAGCAGGAAGTGGTGGGTTGTACATCCAAAGTGCTTTCTGGATTTAGGCATCTACCTATATTCTGAAGTAGAACTTAACCGAATAGTGAATTTATATTTTTGAGGGGAGTAATGATGATGAAAATTGTTACAATCTTTCTGACAGTAGTTTATTGTGTGCACTGCAAAGGGAAGTCCTCTGTTCTCAGAAATTGAGAGCCTGAAAATCCCAGTTTCTACCACCCAAACACCGTCTTACACATTGTGCAAGTTCTCTGAGGGCTTTTTTTTATATGGAGGGCTTGTTTTTATAGGGAGTGTGAACTCAGTCCTCTCAGTTTTTGTGTTAAGCAACATTTACTGTAACTGCCTGACTTAGAACTTGGTGTTGCCAGTGTGCAATATTAGGTACAAATCATCAGCCTGGAGACAGCACTTTACTAGCAGAAGTCTGAACACCTCTAGATTTTTCCACCCCATCCCTCCCACCCCCCGAGGGTATCTCAATGGTTAGAAAGTCTTTCTTATGATTTATTGTCTTGTACTAGTCACTAGCTTCCACATTTATGGTAAGTTTTGGGGTGTATCTGCCATTTTGATTTTTGAGTTTAAATGAACCTAAAATGAATAAAATTTAAATCAAACTGTGTTCACAGTGATTATGAAATACCTTAGTGGCACATTCCCTTTAATATACTTTAATATAACTTATAAATGACTTGGTATAAAAACTGCAATTTTGCCCTTTTTTTTCCTCGTTATCTATCTGCAATGCTTTAGCACTTTGTGTTGATTTACTGCCGTTTTTCTTCATGGAACAGCATCAAGTTGTGTTTTCAGGCTAAGAATGTGGCTGACAAGTTGTTTGGTGTAATTGTATTAGTTGTGTTTGATGAATTGCTTTAAAGTTACAGTAGCATTATTTGTGTAATCAGGGATTTATAGGATAGGGTGTTTACAGAAGTTGTGTCTCTAGATTTTGGATCATTCAGCACAGGATTAGGGCCAGGAGACAATAATTTTTATTTTTTTTGTTTGTAGGTCTCCTGGAGGTACTCCTCTTTCTAGACCCAAAAAGAGGCAAAGTTCAGATTGGGATCCGGTTGCTCTACTAACTCACGCTCTAAAGCAGAAGTTTGCACATAAAAATGATGATGAAGATGATTCCCTGGACAAAGAAAATCATTCTTTTGATAGCTCTCCATTTTCTAGTCCTGAGGTGCCAGTGGTATGTTTTTATATAAGAATGTGTGTTTGTATTCTTGAACTGATTGCTGTTCTCATGGATAGCTGCAGGATTTTCACAAGCCTAGAACTTCTCTACAATTTTTTAAGCAATCAGCCTAGGTAGTTATTTTCTTTAAAGTATAATCAAAGCAGAAAATCTCAAATTATTTTGAGTGGATTTAGACTGGTAAATACACTTCTAGATGTGCGAAGAGAAAAAGCTTAGAAGACTGATTCTAAAAATTCAGCTCATAGTTGATTGAACTATGGACACTAGCTTGGTGGTACCTGGCAAGTATCCATGCATAGAAACTGTGTGCTTAAGTAGTTATTGACTAATTTTTCAAATAAGGATGTTAGGAAGGTACAGAAAGGTCTGACTAATACACCCTAACTGTTCAGAAATTAAAATAATGTGTAGTCTGTAATATTTTCCTTTGACCGTAATTTCCACACAGTTTGAATCTTTATCCAAAACAGGTTGTGATTCTGTTGTAAAGCCCGTGAAGAATACAGTTTTTCCTAGGAACAAAGAAGTGTTAGGCAGAGCCATTGGACTAAGGTGGTTCTGAGCACTGATTTCTGTAGATCAGCCTGTGCCAGCTACCTCAGCTTATACAGTCCAGCAGTGCTGTTGTTTGGTTGGTTGTGAGGCATTTCCACAAACCTCAGAACTGCTCAGATGAGATCAATAGAAATAGGTGACACTAATTTAAACTGTGTCTCTCTGCTTAGCAATTCTATCTTTTTATTGTAAGAGCGAGATAAAAGATTTGGGCTGTGGCATTTGTTATCCTGATGGAGAGAAATAGTAATGCAGAACATGTAATGGAAATTCAGACATTCTTTGGAGGCTGCTCTTACATGCGCCTAGCTGTGTGGCTGAAAACTTGAGGAAAACTAATGTGTGTGTGTTCCTCTTTCTAGCTATAATGATTTGATTTGATTTATTTCAGCTGCCACAAGGATTTTCCAAGCTAAATGTAGCATATATTTTACAGACTGCATCGTGTCAACAGTTCTGGTGCAGTCTTAATAAATTTCTTTGACTTTTTTTGCCCCAAAGGAAAAATTAAAACGTCTTAAAAATAAATATGCTGGTATTTTGAATGCTGCAGACTGTTGCACTGCATACCTGACGTACCTGATTCTAGATACAAAGATCAAAAATAGCTCCTGGAACAGTTTGTATATTGAATAGATTTAGTTCCAGGATCTGACAGCTGGATTATAAAGTCCTGGAAGAGACACTCCTTAAGGCCAGCATGTTCAGGAGTAGATACAAAAAGATGGAATTTTTCTGGTTAAAGCAGAATAATCTAATGAGTTTGTAACCAAGCCTCTAACTGTTAACTGTTGAGTGTTTTGAAGAATAAATGTGCTTAAGCCAATTGCACAGACTTAGTATTTTATTCTTTCTGTGTTGAGAGAAGTGCAACAAGACTTAGTATTTTATTCTTTCTGTGTTGAGAGAAGTGCAACAACTCTTCCAAAATGTTTTTCTTGTAAACATCTTTTAATTCAGTTTCTTGGATATAGTTTTAACTCTGTCTCTGCTCATCAGGTTGGACGCTGTAATCTGAAGCCAAATGCAAAACCCAGCCTTACAAGAACTGATGGAGTTAAGCAGGTACCAGCATGGAAGGCAAGAGCTCATATTTAGTGGAGACTTTTGAGGAAAATTCAGTGTGTGTAAGTGGTGGGTCCACTTTGAAACTGCTGTAAGGTGCTGTAACGTGTTGTTAGAACCTACCTTTCCTATGCTGTTGAAGTTTGGGTGTTGCAGGGTTTGTGAAATTACCTCTTCCTTCTCTTTGGTTTCTCAGTAGCCAAACTTGCGAATGTGAGGCTTTTACAAGAAGCGCAGAACTGAGAGAAGGCTTCTATTGCTATGGAGCAGTGTCTTTGGAACCTGGGAAATTCAAGAAAGCATTGTGTGTTTGGGGAAAACAAAAATTTATTGTTGTGGGAGCTGAGGTGTATGCTCTGTTTGCACTCCAGTGTAAATAACAAGGAAGTGTAAACTTCTTGCTGGTGTGTTATAACTACTGTATATAATGGTAATACTTTTTCATGAGAGAGGCATAGTTGCCTTGGTTTTCTTTGCAGTTTGCTGATGCAACTCCTTGTTCCGTGTGCAAACAGTTTTCTAATTTATTTTGGGTCAGGAGATGAACTTTCATGTTTGTGGAATTTGGTGCTGTAAGTAAACTGCAGGTCATCTATTAAATGCCTGTAATATGACGGAGTTGCGTTCTGAGGTAAAAAAGACCTTATAGAGAGATCTGCTTGCACACAGTCTAAATTCCATATGTAAGTAAATATTAATTCCAATCTTGGCATGTGCATCTGAACTCAGTTTTGTTCACAAGAGCTTATAAAATAAAATTTTCTTTATATTGTAGATGTGTGTGGTAGTGGCATTTTGTGTTGCAGACTCGTGTATCTTAAGAACTGATCATATTAGATAAGTTCTTAAATTACATTATCTAAAACTAATTGAAAAACAGCTTATATTTTGTCCTGCCAGAGTACTTAATGGAGCCACAATCAAATTTATTATGATCCGCTGCTTACAGTAGCTGCCTTCACTTAATATTTTGTCTAACAATCCTGATGTATAAAAGCCAAATCCTGTCAATTAGACTGTTGAATGTGTCCCTTATATGCCGTGTGTCTTCTGTTTCCCTGCTCACTTACACAGAGTAGACTGACAGCTGCATCCTCTCTTACTGTGGAATCTTATTTGCACAGTTGTAAGAAATTAGTGTGCAAATACCATACTTGCATTTTGTTTTTAAAACTTAGTGTTTGACTAAAACTGAAGCTTAAGTGACTTGATATATTATGCTTCTAAAATTAAATTCTCTAGGCGTTTATTTCTTCTGGATTTAGTAATTATTGAACTTTGTCATATTCTTCCATTTCTTGATTGGTCCATAACAGTTAGGCTTTTGCTTTCTTCCAAAAGAAACATTTGCTGCTTTCTCTACGTAAACTTGACAGTTGCTATGAAATCCATACAGAATATCCACCTTGGCCCCATGCTTGGTAATTTTACCCTCTTCCATCAAGGCTCCTCGTTGTCTTTTGTCTGCTGCTCTGGTCTCTGCTGTACAAGGGCAGCAGAGAGCGACAGTGAAGGAGGTCCATGCAGTGCCTGCAGAAGAGGACATGAAGGCAAGTTAGTCCCAGTGAGCATAAGAGCTATGAATCGGCTCCCTCTTCCTCAGTAGCTGCAGTGCGGTGACTGGCAGAAAGAGAGGACACAGTCTTAAGGGAAATATAGGTTAGATATTACGATAAAGTTTTTCACGGAAAGAGTGGTTAAATACTGGAATTGTCTGCCCAGGGAGGTGGTGGAATCACCATCCCTGGATGTGTTTAAAAAAAGACCGGATGAGGCACTCGGTGCCATGGTTTAGTTGAGGTGTTAGGGCATGGGTTGGACTCGATGATCTTAAGAGGTCTTTTCCAACCTGGTGATTCTGTGTGATTCTGTGATTCTGTGAGGTGGAGCAAGTTATCTCCTAGTTTATATCAGTATTCCAGATCCAGGGGATTTTGGGAGTTGTGGCCCTGCTGTTGTGACTGACAAGCAGGATGGAATTCTTTCTTTGAGAGACTGAGTTTTGTTCAAAGCCCTCGATACGGCAGTCTCTCTTTCTCCCCTACTTTCGTTGCTTTATGAGACCAAGTTTCTTCTCTTCAGGAAGAACTATTATTTTGGACTCCTTTTGCAATTTTTCTTTTCTCCCCAGGGTTCATCTTTCAAGTACAGGTTTGGCCAACAGGAGCAGTTTGCGGTGAGAATTTTGGCTTTGGAAGTGCCTTCATTTTAGAAGGGACTTCTGAGAAATTTCTCAGTACATCTTAAAACAATTATCTAGTGTCAGAAGCATCTGCAAGTTTTAGTGAGCTGTGCAACCCTTCTGGTTGTTGGATGCTCTCTGATTTTTGTCATTTTGATGTGCATGGTGCAGTGATATAGTTTATAGCTGATCTGCTTCCTTAGGGAAAAGAATAAGTAATGGACCATGTGATTTTTTTTTCCCCACCTACACATGTTACAAGAACAGATTCTTTATTTTATGTAGTTCCAGATGTAAAGAAGTCTGTGGGTGGCATCTGGTGATGTCTGACAATTTTCAATGCCAGGAAGTTGGAAAGCTTAGCAAAAGTTAGTAATGAAAAGTTTTATCTCTCATTGCAGAGATTTTTCTCTCTTTCAGAACTGATGGAAATGTGGCTTTGTCATCTTATTTTCTTTGACTGAAACTTCTGTATCAACAACTGGGAAGCGGCTTTAGGTTCTCTGAAGCTTCCTCTGCCCACCTAGAATCCATTCTCTGTTTTACCTAAAATGCCCTTGTTTACTTAAGGTACCTGTCTGAATTGCTCAGTCACAATACAATTCAAGAGTTGTGCTATTGATCTGGGAGAGGAGGAAGAGACTCAGGAACATGTATGTTCTGTTGGTCTGCTGGAACAATCTTGTGAAAGGTTGTGCCTTCTTATCACTGAAGAAGTCTAAAAAATTTACTCTCCTAGCACTCTCAGTGAATTTTTGGGCAGGATGTCTTCCTTCAGGAGATGCTGGGGTGGTTGTGGGAATAAAAGTTGGTTTTGTTTTTCTACTAGAAAAGTATGTATATTACATCCAATTTATCAGCTGATAAAATTGAAACGAGTAAATGTTTCAAATGTTTTGAATAAAGGGCCTAGAAGGAAAAGTTTAATGCAGTCCTTTAAAAACACTTTTACAGATTTTCTTCTAGGAGATCCTAAAAGATTTGAGGTCTCTATCAGTGAGTTTCCCATTGTAAGGAGACTAATGAATAGAATTACCTGAATTACTGTCAGAATATCACTGCTAACATACTCCTGTAACATACCGGACCTGTCCAGATACTCACTACTTGTGACGGACAATTAATATATACTCTGATGTATATTAATTATTATATTAATATATATTTAATTAATCTGTATAAGCTCTCTTATGTGTAGGTACAGGGCTTTTGGATAAAGGCAGAGCAGAGAGTATGCAACAGTATTCACTGCCCTCAGTCTATTCTTGTCAGGAACTAATTACATTGTTCTTTAGTCCCACCTAAATAGTAAAATGATATATGGGGTTCTTGCAAAAGCCAAACTGACAAAAGGAACCTGCTAAACAAGTTAGCCTTGACTTACTGATCAGATGCCTTGGGGAAAGGAAGTTCTACAGGCAAGACTATTGAAACAACTGATGTCCCAGTGTTAAGCAAGGTCTGCAGCCAAATTTCACTTCCACTTTATCTGAAATGTGTTTGCTGGCGATTGTAGGTACCTGGGAGGCATTTATCATCCTGATTCCTCTACCAGGTTCTCAGATCCCTGTGTGATTTGCCAATACATTTTTGGTAGTAGCACTGAGTTCAGCTACGTCTGTATTTCCTTCCAGGTTTATCTGAATAATCTATTAATTAATTGTGTGTGGTATTTTAGGGAATTGTTGCACATCTGTGTGAAATTGAATAGTTTACCGTGGGGAGGGTGCCCTGCTGTGCCTATTGTGTGCAAACAGAAGGACTGGTGGGTGATGTGATGGTTGGAGACATCTTGGGCACAGTAATCACAGAACGCTAGAGTTTTCAGTTCTCAGAGAAGTAAGGAGGGGAGTCAACAGAACTGCTATCCTGTACTTCTGCAGGACAGACTTTGGCCTGTCTAGGAGACTGAGTGAATCTCTTGGGAGGCAGTCCCAGAAGGCAAAGGAGTCCAGGAAAGATGGACATTCTTCAAGAAGAAAATGCTAGTGGCAGAGGAGCAGATGATTTCCATGGACTGAAAGACGAGCTGGTGGGGAAGACCAGCCTGGCTGAACAGGGAGCTTTGGCCTATGACCGTTGGAAGAAGGGGCAGGCAGCTCAGGAGGACTACAAGGATTTTGTGAGGTAACTCAGGGAGAAAATTACAAGGATCAAAGCTCGACTGAAACTTAGTCTGGCTACTGCAGTAAAAGGCAGTAAAAAATGTTTCTATAAATACATCAGTAATGACAGGAGGATCAAGGAGAAGCTCCGTTTTTTTCTGGGTGTGCAGGGAAACATAGTGACAAAGGATCATGAAGAGGCTGAGGTAGTTAATGCCTTCTTTGTGTCATCCTTTAGTAGCTAGACTACTTGTTCCCCAGGTACCCAGCCCTCTGAGCTGGAAGACAGGGGCAGGGAGTGGAATGAAGCCCCCATAATCCAAGGGGAAATGGCCAGAGACTTGCCGCAACACTTGGACACGCACAAGTTTAAGGGGCCGGCTGAGTTCCACTCAAGGATACTGAAGGGAGCTGGTGGAAGTGCTCACTGAGCCACTTTCCATCATTTATCATCAATCCTGACTAACTGAGGACTTTAGTAAAGCATTTGACAGTTTCCCACAGCATTCTCTTGGAGAAAGTGGCCACTCACGGCTTGAACAGATGCACTGTGAAAACCTGACTGAATGGTCAGGCCCAGAGAGTGGTGGTGAAGAAAGCCAAGTCCAGCTGGCAGCTGGTCACTGGTGGATTTCCCAGGGATCAGTCCTGTCTTTATCTCGATGTGGGAATTGAGTATACTCTCATCAAGATCACAGGTGACACCAAGTTGTGTAAGAGTGTTGATCTGCTGGAGGGTAGGAAGGCTCAGCAGAGGGATCTGCACAGGCTGGATCAATGGTCCAAGGCCAACTGTATGAGATTCAACAAGGCCAGGTGCTGGGTCCTGCCCGTGGGTTGCAACAACCCCAGGCAGTGCTACAGGCTGGGGGCAGAGTGTCTGGAAAGCCACCTGGCAAAAAAAGACCTGGGGGTGCTTGTGACAATGGCTGAACGTGATCCAGCGTGTGCCCAGGTGGCCAAGAAAGCCAATGGCATCCTGGCCTCTCTCAGGAATAGGGTGGCCAGCAGGATTAGGGCAGTGATTGTCCCCCTGTACTCAGTACTGGTAAGGAGTTTTTTGTCCAGTTTTGAGCCCATCTTTTGCAAGAAAGACATGGAGGTGCTTGGGCAGGTCTGGAGAAGGACAATTTAATTTCAAAGATCTGAAGAGAAAGCATGTAGCTTAACTAGCAGGAATAGGATACCTGTTGTAAATTACCTATATATTAAGATGGAAATTTTTCATTATTTCTTAAAATACTTGGAAGTATGAAGCTGAAGTCACTCTATATTAACACTATAGCAAAAAGAACAGGTATTTTATAGTTGTATAGAAGAGTTTTTGTAAAAAAAAGAAGAATCTTATAAAGTCATAAATAGTGGATGTGTTGTTAGGGTAATTCGAGTTATGTAAAAAGAAACACGACATGAATTAATGCTTGTATCTGTTTGTGTAAATTATTCTGCTTTTGTTTCTTGCAAGTTAGCCAAATGTGAAAGGCACAGTCTGGAAGGGTCTTGCTGTTTGTAGATGTTTCAGTGGTTTAGAACAATGTACATCATTCTCCATAGTTATGCCTTGAAACACTTTGTTAGGAACCCAGTCTTGAATTGTGGTGCTAGTTTTGGCAATATCTAAAACTGTATTGTGAGTAAAAGCTAAAGGTGGCAGCTGTCCCTCTACTTCAGAGAAATTGTGCACATTTCAGTATTATTTGGGTGGATTATTTACAAATTTTGATTATAATAATCAAAAAGCCCTTCTTTTGATATTCATTATTTTCCTCAATAATCCTGTCAGCAGGATCTCTCCTTCTGCAGCGGGAGTTTGAATAATTTTTTTTTTTTTTTTGCACATTGAGAGAAAAACAGCATGGTGTTTTCGTTCCAGCTATGTTTCTAGACTTCTTTACTTTTTAATTTCTGCTTACATTTTCATCCAGCCTGGAAAGCTAAAGCAGGCTTTAAAAACAGATTATTTATGTATGTCATCAAGAGTGTTCAGACTTTCATTGTTATTGGGATGGATGTATTCTTCCCTTTTGTTTAAGGCTAATTTAGGCATTTGATTTCAATGGGATGCAGAAGCAAAAGCAACAATCTAAATTCTCTCTTTAGGTAACAGAGACATGGCAGTACAGTCTGCAGGAGTAGAGCTGGCACTGGTTGCTTTAGACTGCTGATCAGCAAAAAATGTCTTAGATTAAAATAGATTTGAAAATCTTTTAAAATATTTGATACAAATAGTCGTTGTATTTTGCAGATTAACTGCATGGGTTTAACCACAAGAGAGCAGTATCACACCGGGTCTATGTTGCAAGGCTTAAACTAAAAAGGAATTCTGTTTTGTCAGGATAAAGTCTCACAGCAAAATTTTAATCCCTTTATATTTTTATTTTTATAGTGGTATACACTAAATTGTAGAGGTAGATGGTTCTATCTTACTAGCATTATGATGAACTGTATTTATGTGCATTTGGATTAGTAAAAAGTCAACACCTGGCTAGTTTATTCTCTTCTTAAAGTAAAACTGCTACTTTATTTTCTGGGAGAACAGGCTGAAGATTTTATGTGGTGAGTTAGAGAAGAGCTTGACCTGGCAGTAATTTTTTCCTGAAAAAATATCCTCTTTATCCCATGTAAAATGGCCATTGGAGATTTCTCTTTGTGGTCCAGTACACATGTAATGAACACTGTCACAGAACTGCAGGGATTTGTATAAATAACTTCTAGCTTATATAAGTGAAAATATGCTGCTTTCTTACTGATTAAAAGTCAAAGTGACTATGGGGCATAGAAATTCACATTTTTTCTTTAAGGTGAAAGATTATACTGCTCTTCTGTAAACATATGCATTCTTTGCTCCTCATATGTACACAGTGATTTGAACGAGTTTAGGTGCATCAATAAAGCTGGGTAAGGGGATGTTTGCAGAGTTGGGCAAATTTTAACCTTCAGCAGTGTCAGCCTTCAAAGTGTCAGCTTCATTCTTGCCATCTGTGCTCTCTCTTTGGTAGTCTGCGTTTTATTTAGTGGGGAAAGTTAAACTGGATTGATTGTTCCCGCTTCTCTGTTTCACTTTATAGTTCTCATGCCGTAACACAGCAGCTGTGTTTGCTGGGAGGCAGTTGCCACTGAGCAACAGCTGCTAGTATAAAGGAGCAGTAGGAAGAAGTTTAAAGTAAGCTTAGTTTTAGTTTTTTCCCCATGTTATTGTTGCCTTATGGCTGTTTGGTGCATTGTCACCTTACAGTTTACAGCCTGTAAGTATTTGTCCTATTTTTTCTATAATGAGAACTGTAGGAATACCTGAAATAGCAGAGGTTGTGTGTTCTACTGCTGAAGTGAGGGGTTTCTGTCCTTTAGAATATTGGGGTTTTTTTCATGTGTATTCTGATGTTTCTTACTCAATTTTGTCTGTCTGGTATTTTACTCATCTTTTTCCATTATCCATTTTCTAGCAGGTGTTTTTGCTTGACTTACATATGGTGTTTGACTGTCATCTGCTGGGGCAGGCTTGATAAGCCAGGCTGTTTTTAAACTCTTTCCTTGCTTGTAAGGAAGTGTTTCTGAAGAGAGGTCAAGCTCAATGTTCTTGGTTTTAATTTATTAAGTGGGGAGCTCCTTACCAGCATGTACGGTGGGAAAATAATCTCTAACTCAGTATTTTGTGATAGTAAAAATAGGTAGTTTGAAGTTGTACTCTGGTTTGCCTCAGGTGAAATGGGGGCTTTATCAACACCCCCTGTTCCTATCTGCTTGTTTGACCACTCCAGTATTTTTCATCCATTTGTGTTTGCTTCTTCTGTCTGTTCCTCTCATATGCACTGTCTGCAGGTATAAGAATTACATTAAGGCTTTACCAGTTACATTTCTGAGGAGTCTCTGTTTTTTAAAGACTTCTACCAAATCCCCAGCCCATTATTATTTCTTGGTAGTGGCATAGCCTTTTCTTTTGGATTTGAAGAGTATACTTTGTATTTAGTGTATTAGAACAATGCAGCTGCTAGTGAGACTTAACGTCTACCAAGTAATCTGCTGCATAACCTAGCTTGTCACTGAACTAATTTTCGATGTTAAATTAGGTTTTTGAGTTAACAAGTAAAAGAATATATTGAAGATACATTGACATAAGGCGAGCAAAATAAACAGAATTCGTGAGATCCTGCTTCGTGCCTTGTGAGCTCTCGGAGCTGTTGCTAGGAGAAGAGCATGGTAACAGCGCTCTAAGCTGGCAGTTGCCTGGGGAACCCGCAGACACTTGTGCTATTTCTACACATCTGTACCAACTCACAATATTTTTCTTCTATGTACCCCTTTTTTCCTCCTCTCTAGCATAATAAAAGGTGTGGGGGATCTTGACTACAGGACTGAGTCCTTTGTCATCCTTCAGCATACAGGTCTCACTTACAGTCAAGGCTTGGTAGCTTCAAAGAAGATGGTTATGTGGCCAGATCTTGACTGAGCACCATAGTGGTGAATAGCTGACCCAATACAGGTTGAGGATGATGGACATCACACCTGGTAATGGTGCCTGGCACTTTTATTTGGAAGTTGTTGCTGTTCCATTGCTTAAATATGAGTCAAAGTCTCACTTAGGAAGTGCATAGGTTTTAGGAAAAGTGGAATGTATTTACTTAAAAAAAAACCCAGGATCACTAATTACCACTGAAGTAATAACCTGATGGAGGAATAAGTTAAACTCTGCTTACTAGAACAAAAAGCTTTTAACTGCAGATGGCTAAGCAATTTACATCTGCACATTCTAAAGAAGCTGGCTGAAGGACATATCTGGCCCTTTATATTTACTTTGAATAAACTTTTCAGTAATACAGAAATTCTGAAAATTATTGTGTCATCCAAGTTTTCTTTTTAAGAAAAGTGGGGTAAGACACATGACTATTGGTCAATTGGCATGTATCAATTCTAGGCAAAAAAATCTGTATGATGGGATCCTATTGCAGAGTAGGAAATACTTAGATAACAGGACTAATATCTTGTGACTTTATTGTAAAATAGATGTTTTAAATCATCTTTAACAGAAATAGCTGCAATAGAATAGCATAAATTAAAATACAGCATTTTTATTACCCACAAAGTAGATGTTAAATGGATGTAGAACTGATTAGCTGGCAGATAATAATCACTGAAAGGAAGTATTTCTACTAAAGATTATAGAGGATGGTACTGGGTTAATGCAGTTTCATATTTTTGTAATGAAATAAGTGATAAAATTTGTGGATAATTAAAACCAGAAATTACACAGAGAGAAATAATGAAGATGTGAATGATGGCAAAAAGCCACAGGGATAATGCCATAGCAGTTTAGGTCTTCAGAAGGAAAGTACACTCTAGTACAGTCAGTTGAAAAACTATAAAGCTGTTTCATTCAAACTGTATTATTTCAGAAACAGAAAATCTGTTTGCAGTGACCTGATTTGTCTGTGAATGCATGAAGCTTAAAAAAATGTGCTAAAAGCCTCTTTCTGCAACAGAGAGAAATGTAATACTAGCCAGTTGTAGGCAGTGAAAACTAAAATAATTTAAATGAGAGTGCCTTCCTTTCCTTCCTCGTATGTTTATTTTCTAGTGTATTTATCATAGGTTGTCTCAGAAAGAGAACAGCTCTTACTATGATATTTGTTTTACATCTCAAAAGTACTTTTAGTTTCACAGAGGAACTTGTGCTACTCTTGAAGGTGCAAACTCTTTGCTGATATTCAGATATTTAAAAATACTTCATTCCATCATGAATCTCAGTAAAATTTAAGCTTGTAGATCTGCCGTGCCAGCTGAAAAATGACATCTGCATTATTATATAAGATGTCCCTGAGAGCAATGTAACACCCACAGGCAAAACTTCAAGCTGTCAAGTAACTCAAGAGTGATGATGTAAGCTCTCCCTTTAAATTAATGACACTGAAGTATCAGAAGAAAGAACTGCAGTTGGATTGGTGAAGGAACAAACTCAAAAGAAAAAAAAAAACCAACAGGACCCCAAACCACTAGCAACACGTACAGATTTTTTTAAGGTACCCGGAGGTGATCAATTAAGTTTTTCCACAAAACCTTAGAAGTTGTGCTCCTTTATCATTCGAATAAAAGCTATCCTTTCACATCTAGCTCTCTTCAGGATCTGTGATGGTTTTCTTCTTGACCTCGAACATGTATCTGTTATTAAGTTATTTCTATTATAACAGCTTGTGGTGGGAGCAGTATTGGTGTCCCTTGTGCGATTCCTGATCCATAACTAGAGCATTTTGAAGTGTAACCACAGTACAAATAAATAAATTCCACCTCTATTCAGCATTTCTCATACAGGGTGACTGTTGAGTTGCCGCAGTCAAAATGCCAGATCATTTTGTTAGTGGTTTGTATTTCAAAACCTGTCAACATATAGGCCTAAGTAGTGGAACTGGTCAGAAGAAAATGGAGGCTATTGGTCACACAGGATTATATTGCAACATGTTTAGGTCTTGGGCAGGTGGAGGATTTGGCAAAGGGCAGCTGAAGTCCAGACACTTTTCTTATGCTTCATCGTAAGCAAACATTAATAGTAATATTATTGACTGTTCTTCCTTAAAACTGGAAAACTGAAATGCTCTTTTAAAAAAAAAAAATCATACTATTGCAAAATATGCTTAATAAAAAGTGGGATGGGAATTGAAGTGGATCTGAGCCTCAGGAAGCTGTTTCTGTTGAAATCAAAAAGCCAGGCTTTATTACAATAAAACCTCTATAGTTTTATCTAGGGAGAACACAGGAATTATCAAGGAAGACAGAAAATAAAAAAGGGGCAGTGATCTTGCATGTGAGTCCTTGCTTCCACTGAACTCAATACCTTTCTGAGTTGCAGCAAAGTCTCTTAGGCCCCTCTCATGTCTGGCTGACAGCAAAGGCTCACAAGAATTTTATTTACTTGCTGCCTTCTCTGAGTGAGCTGTGAGCTTCTTGCTGTGGCTCTCCTGCATGAGATATCCTGCAGTTTCTGATATTTCTGTCTTCCAGCTAAATCCAGAGCATCTCAGAGAAGAAAGAATTCTCTGTTTCTCTTGAGAGGGAGGAGTAAATCACATTGCTCCTTAAAAGAATATAACATATGATTGGAATCATAATAAATACCATCATTTCCCAAATAAAATTATTTTTTGTATTGCTTGTGATTAGTTGGTGTTTTCAAGAAGCTGACCATAATCAGGTATGGAAGGGAGGAGGGCAAGACATCTAAGAAGGTAAAAATGAGGCTTGATAACCAGTTTTAGTCGTCTCCAGACAGGACTCCTGATAGACCAAGCACAGAGGATTTGTGAGGATTGAGTGCAAAAGGAAATCGACTACACAGCTTCTTAGCCAAGTTTCTTCACTTTAATTCACTAATACCTTCAGGTAACCTGATTTCTGTATTATCTTTATATAGCTATAAGGAACTTCCATGAAGGCAGTGTATTTGCTCGGTTAAAACTTTAGTACACACCTTTATGAACCTAAAGCCAATGTGCCAATATCACTTAGCCATTTTGAGTGGCTGATGTACCCATCCCAAATCTTATTTATGTTTCTTGATTTGTTTAATATCTGTCTTTATATAGGCAGTCTTCAGGCAGTGGCATTGTTGAGGAAGACTTCCTTTTCATGTGGGAGCCGGGGCAGTTACCATGCACAACTGTGTGCACCTTAATTCAGCCTTAGCGCTGATAAAAGGGACTACGAAGCACCAAAGTGCAAAAGGCCACTCCTTACTGTTCCATGCAGAAACAGTGGAGCTGGTGGCAGTGACTTTCCTGATACGCTGAGGGGCAATAAATGTGCTCTGCAAAGGTACCAGAGGGCAGTGGCAGTGTCCCAAAGTACTTGTCATCTACACGGAACCTCATCCCAGCAAAACAGTACATTTTTTCAAACAAAGTAATTCTACCCAAGTTTGGGTCTCTCAGCTGATGATACCAGTGTATCTACTTCTCCTCCTTCTAGAGGCTGACTTGAAATATATTTATCCAACACAAAGCATGGCAGATACAAACAAGTGATCTTTGGGACAATACTTTCTCAATCTGCCCTTGAATCTACCATATGTTCCAGTACTTCCTATTTTCTTTGCATTTTGGTTGCCTAACATGGACTAGCCCCCGAGACTGTCTGCAGGTGTTGGTAGGTCTGGCTGCAGAAATGAGGCTGGGCATCAAATACATGTGTAGGTGTAGCACTAGATTTTTCTTTTTGGTAGCTGTATTTCTTTCATACATATGCTTATGTATGAGCTAAGCTCATAGGAATCCTCTGCACATACGAATGGAAAATCTGGATTTGGAATGTAACAGCTGCTGAACAGCATGAGTAGGTCAGGAAAGCATCATTTTAAACTAATGGTGGATTTTAGTACTAAAGTGTATTCAGGATTACGATTTTAGTAATATTTATTTGTAACCAGGAATTCCCTTTTTGTTTCATGTAAATGTTCAACCTTTTAAGCTTTTCTATGTGGTTAAAGGTTAATATATTCTTATGGCAGCAACTTCCCTCTGTACTGCTGCACTTTGTTCTACCTGTGTTTTGATTTGGGAAAAGCAGAAGCGCTCAGTGTGCCCAGATGTTCTGAGGGTTTTTTATATAGGTGATACTAATGAAGCTACAGTATTTTTTCCTCTCTCTCTCCTTCCTGGAGGTTTTTCGTGATTCAAATTGCTTTTTGCCACCCTTTGCACTTCCCACTCTTGTACTTGCGCTTTCTAGAGAGGGATGATTGGTATACAAACTGAATTTATCTCTAGGTGGTAAGAGTGCTGGAAATAATAGGACAACTCCTCTGTTTGTATGAATTCGAATACTCCATTTTAGTTACAACTTCTTAAGACACCCAGATCCCCTTCCTAATCTAGTACAATATATTTAGAGCTCTGTAGGGTACAGGATTCAAATCTTCTCTCTAAATTGTATTACTATAAAATCTGACATGAAATTCATCTGCTGTTGTGATACTTCCTTGTGCGTTTAGGTCTGCATGGCCCCGCATAGACACCCAACGTAGCTTTTAGGAAGTTCTGCTGCTGGTAGTAAAATCCAATTGTCATGGATTAAGGTGTTGTATGGTGTTCAGTGCAACTCTGCCTAAGAGCCAAACTAGCCCAGGATACAGTGAGATGATCCACTGGTTTTAGTGGCAGAGCCACTTTAAACTCTTCTCCAACCTGTGGTTCATTTTCTGTCTGTCTGTCCCTAAACAGCTGTTTGAGACTGTACTGTACACAGCATCACTGAAAGGCTGAGAAGTGTGGAGAACTGGGGACGCCATAAACCTGCTTTGTTGATAAAACCAGGGTATTTTGTAATAGCACTCATTTTATCTTGAAGAGGATTGGGCATTGGAGAGACCCTGCCTTCCTTACCTTTAGCTAAAAGGAGTGATCATGTAAGTGATCGTCACATACATATTACATTGTTTCTTCTCTTGTGGAATAGATATATTTCCAAGATTTTCCACCCAAACTTTAAACTGTAGTTAAGCATTTGGCCAGGACAAAAATATTGCCATATAATTAATTTTTCTTTCGCTGTTCATTGATACATTTCAACTTGCTGGTCTGCATTTTTTGTTTTGAACCATTAAATATCAGCATCCATCCAGACAGTGCCTGTGCAGAGTGGGAAGATGTACTGGCTTAGCTGTACTTGAAAATAACTCTGTTAAATCTGTTACAGAAAACAGAGTGGTTTTCCAATGCTGACTATGTAGAGCTACTCCTGGAGAAACCATCACAACTCCAACCCTATATAGGACAGCTCTCTAAGGGGCTTCATTCTAGAATCCATTCTGCAGTTCAGCTTGCATCTGGGGGACACATGAAAACACTTACTGTGATTCTGAAGGGTTGATTGTTTTTTTTAGAAAAGTTGAAATTTAAAATGTTGGCTAAATAGCACTGAAACAAAATATATTTCCAGCTCCTATATTTGGTTCAATTGTAGTATTTGCATGGCACGAACTATGTGAGTATTGTTACTGAACACTTCGAGGTACAAATGAATTCTGGCTTTAGAAATGTGTCAAAGTCAAGAAGAGTCCCTGCAGTGCTATCCATCAGTGATGACAAGTATTTCTCACTTAGAAATACTTCTCAGAGTAGAACATCAATACTTCTCATATTTTCAATTAAACTTCACAAGCTTCTGTCACGTTGCACATATAAATAATGTGGTCTGAAACAGAAATGAGAAAATGGAGATTAGAACTGACCAATGATAGTAAGGAGAACTCCTTACTGGAACTGAAACAATAGTAAAGGAAAACTCTCCTTTAAATACTTAACCAGCAAAACATTTTCCCTGGGGTTTGAAAATCCTACTACATGCTTAGGAAAATTACACGGAAATGCTTTCCTTGCTGGGAACTCCATCTATATTCATACAGCAAGTCTAAGGGGAAATTTAGAGAAAAGCTCTTCTCAGAAACAGCACACTAGGAAAGTTATTATTCTGTTGGTAGGAAGGAGAGGCAGTGATAGAATGCATGCAGCGGGATTTTTGCTGCCTTGTCAAACCAGAATGTCTTCTGCAAAGGAGACCCTTCGATCAACTGGCTTTATCAAAGGACTTGGAACACTTCACTTTTTTGGTTTGTTTTTTTTTATTAGTTGGCATTCTTCGACATGATGAATACTTACAGCAGTATGTTAAAAAAGATACAATTAAGTCTCTTGGCATCACTGCATAGCAGTCACAGCATTTTCACACAATCTAGTGCTTCCTTTCAGAATGATGCATATGGCATATATACGCACATATGGGGGCTGATTCTTGGTCCCAGTGAAGTTGGGGGGACCAGTGTTTGGCCCATAGAGTTGTATAAGATATGTGAATATGTATATATAAAATGCTTTACAATAAACATGACATATACAATCTTGAATTCAAAGATAAGCAGAATATATTTTACATCCAAGTCAAGCTTATGCTCTGCACTTAAAGTTTATGTACCTAAAATATTGGATGGATTATAGAAACAAATAATAGAGCAACAGTTTGCACCAATCAAAGTAATTTGAATTCATGGCATGAAGCTTGCCTTGTGTTTTTGTTTTGTGTTTTGCGGTGGCTTTTTTTGGATTTATAGGGTTTTAATTCAAATTTAGTTATTGATTTTTGTGGGCCATGGGAGTCATGGTGACATCAGGAGCGGAATGGGCATACTTTATGGACAACTCAGCTAAGTGACTTAAAATATAAGGCAATAAATTATGGCTGTTACCCTGGCTGGTACCTGAAAATAAAATTGTAACTACTTGAGTTTCTCCTTTCTGAGGAGAATTCATCTGGAAGGGCTAAGTGTGCATTCTGTGTCTAATTTGATGGAAACTTTGAACAGAAATTTAAGCCACAGATTGCAAAAGCTGGTGAGATCACTATGCAGTGTAACAACAGCCTTATCTCATTTACAGCTTTCTCATTAATCGCTGGGGAGACTTTGGTTTCCTTCATGAAAACCAAGTTTACACAAAAATAACTGACCTGTGTTGTAGATTAGGTTAGATACAACTGCAGATCATGTGTTTTGGTTTTTTTCCTTTTTCCTCTATTCTACTTAATTTCAGCTACTCCTCTCTTTGTTCCTTGTATTCCAAAGGTACATGCTGTCAATAGTCCTTTTATTCCCCATTTGACTGGTGGCTGGACCACTGACACTTAAAAACACAAAGGTAGGTAAAATCTTTACTTAAGATTTTCACTTATTATCACTTACTGTTGTTGTTATACAGAATTGCCTCTTAGATGGTATGGAATCTTCATTCAGAGGAGCTAGATTTTAATTGAATTGCATTTGTGGGGCATAAAAACATTTTAACATCCCGCTTTTAACAGCTTTTTTCCTCTTTCTATATATGAAAACCTTAACTCAGTTTGAAAACTTCTAAATCTTTCAGCTGCACTGGCCCAGTGGGAAGGAAAAATAATTTACAAGAGCCTTCTGTAAAGTGGCTGATAGGGCTGACACCACCAAAATCTGTGTTATCTGCATAGCATTTCTATTCTGTCATCAGCAGCCTGTTGGCACACTGCAGGGAAACCCCAGTGCAGAAATGCCCTCCAACCCAGAGAATACCAAATATGTATCACAACTGCATGCACTGAGCACTGGTGCTGCTGGATCAGCTGGTACCAGTTATGGTTTCTACGGGAAATCAAATGGTTGCATTTTGCATTACAGACTCCAGGGAATCTGGCTGCCAGGCATCTGCTGCCAGAGCCTAACCTTTCCAAGCTCTTCTGTCTGGAGCACCTGAGACAAACTGGCCCAGGCCCAAACCTGTGTAACGGGTTTGGCTCACAAGTACAGAAGCGTTGCTGGGGCCACCCTGAACCTCTTTCAAGCACTGTTTCATTAGACAAGGTGATTGAAGTCTAGCAGGTATGTTCAGTGCACCAAAATCCCCCACAGCCTGATAATTTTCAGAACAGCTTTTTAAAGTTGGAAGGTTTTAACTTGGCAAGAGCAAATTTGTAATGGACCCTGTAGGTTCCACTTGTAGAAAAGGGCTTGGGTTTAATGTGGCTGTAACAAAATTTGATTTGTACCTAAGCTTTCCTGTTGGACTTTTATTTTCTGGAAGCTCTTCAAAAACAGCTCAACCATGTTTCTGTCAAGAGCTTTTTATGCTGGTAGCCGCTGGGTTTAACGAAATTTCAGAACATTTTAAAAAAATTCTTCGAACTAGATGGAAAAGGGCTTCCATTTCTTAGTAAAACGATAAAACATGGGAAATTACATCCTTTTGTATGGACTTAAGAGCTTCTAAGCAGCACATTATATGAGCAACGTAATGTCCTAATAATTGTCCTACATCTGCCAGAAGGAAAGGTACACCTAAAAAAGCTGCAACGTGGTGATGCTTCCACCCCCACCACCCCCATGTGGTCAAGAAGACATTTATGTCCTGTAGTTAGAAACAATTTAATTGTACTACAACTCTCTTGAGTGCCCTTTGCTTGCTGTGGTCCTTCTGTTATGTGAATCTCCTTCAGATTAGTGGAGGAAGAAGGAGGTTTCTACTGGTTGTACCTTACATAACAGTGGAGGGGCAGAAAAACATCGCCGGAGTGCTTTGTGCGCTCACTGTGTTTTGCACCTTTCTACTTCACTGGGTTTCAGCCTCTTTTCTCTGAAGATACATACAAACAATTAGTGGAGTAAATCATCCTTCACCAAAACTCATGCTTTTTATTTTCCTTTAAACATTAGTCACCTTATGAGCATGAACTTTCTCTCATCAAGTCAATATACCCTGTAATTGAGAAAAATGTACTGTATTTTCCCTTGCACTTCTATGTGTAAATATCTTTCTCATGTTTCTCGAACACCAACTTAAAAAGCTCTTTCTTTGTTGGCCTCTTCAGGGTCTTCACATCCCAACATGACTATCCAAACGTGACTACCTGGCCATACCTGCTCTTTCTTTTGGAAAGCAGCTGTACAGGTTTGATGTACGGGGGATTCACAACAATGCTGTACTTCACCTGAATGCAGTTATTTTTTCTGGGGGCAGAGGAGCAGGGACCAATCCCTGTGGTGCAACGCAGTAGTGTCTGAGAATACAATCCCACTGAAATGGTGGAAGCTTAGGTAAAGTTTAATAAAGACTTCCCAAACTGAGGTTATTTATGGCATAGTTAAGGCCAAGTATCTTTCACAAACATGAGATCACAGAAAATTCCTCAGCCACTATGATAGCTAAGAGGATTTTTCTTAATAGTCTGACTACAACACATTTTTTTCCTTCATTGACTGAGACTAATCTAAAAAGTCAGTTGAAGTATTCTTTTAGTTAAAAGAAAAATACAAATGCATTTTGATGCTGACTATCTAAGGAGGGAATGTGGGGAAAAAATCAGCTACACTGCAACATCTCTTGAGAAAACAACTGAACTCCAGAACTATTAGAATGTCGTGCTTTGCAGATCACTAAGCTATTAAGTAAAAATTCACACTCTTGAATAAATGGTAATCAGGTTGAACTGTCAAATCATGTAGTGTTGCTGTGGGGCTTGGGGGTTTTTTGAACTTAAAACTTCAGGCTCTGTGACACATGTGCCTAGACCGAATGTGCAAGGTGCCATGGATTAACAGCACGGACCCATATGGAATGTGTTTGAAGTTTTCAAGAAGTTATCCTGCCAGACTTCATTCCTTAATGACCTTTGATACACCTTGGATAGTGGAAAGGCAGTTCAGAATCTTAACTTGTAATCATATGATTTTGGCAGCTATCAGAAGATGAAGGATGCTAAAAGTTAAGGCTTTTATCCACAAACAATGGTGTATATTAATAAACTCTATACCATATTTACAAATGCTTTCTCTTGTATTAAAACTAACAGTATTCTGTTCACAGTGCCAATGTTTTTACAGGTAGCAATCATCCCACAGTACTCCAGTATTTTGGCATGGGAATCAGTAGCGCTTTGTATTTACAGAAAATGTACACATACGAATATAAACAGGTAACTTGAAACAGTACTCAAAAGATAGATCTGTTCGTGTTTCAAAGGTTTAGACTGTACTACACCTTCCCTTTCGGCTGCGAGGCAATACTGTTCCTTGCAATGAGAAGATGCCCGTCTTTTATCCAAAGTGGCATAAAAATGATTACCAAAACAAGCCTTGTTACACTGGAGGTGTGTATACGGAGAGTAACTTCAGTCCAAGGTTTATAGACCTGTTGTTTAGTGCACAGAATACAAAAGTTAAAAAGGTTTTTAACTACTAAAACAACTCGACTCTCTGCCCTCTGTGAGCACCGTCCTGCTCAGTCCATGTCCTCTGGATGCTGGAGATGCTGGTGGTTTGATGTGCAGCCCAGCTGCCAGCCTGGAAAGGGTGTGGCGCTCTGGGCCTATATACATATGTCACAGTATGACTTGTGGTAAATGAAAAGATCACCAAGAGTGCCTCTCTGTGCTCCCTGTTCTCTCAGCAATCCTCCCTGCTTCATGGCAGTCAGAACTGGCCCAGCTTCCCTGCTGCTGCCTGGGACGCCGCGTTGGGGCAGTTCGGGATCAGGAGTGACGAATGGCATCAGGCATGCACAGAATGGAGAGAGGGGAGAGGAACGTGAAGATCAGAAAGAAACCCAGCAGAACCGTGGGCGTGTTCATGAGGACCCTTAGAGCTTTGCCATTTCCTGCCTTTGCATGATGTTGACAACAGGCTCCTGGCTCCCCGGGACCTTGTTTGCTGCTGTGACCAAGACGGAGATAGCAGTGCTAGAAGGAAAAGTGCAAAGCTGCCACTAAGGAGTCTCTTCTTCATTTAAAGTCTGTTCCTGGCTGCCAGTCACTTGGCCTGAGTGGTCGTTGTTCCTACTACTGCTGTGTTGCTTGTGGAGCAAACTCCTCCACTTGGCCTTGTTCCTCCTGAGATGGTTTAGCATATTTTCAGATAGGGGAGTGTTGCCTGTAAACTGGGCCCACCTCTCAAAGAGTGGCTCAACGATGTATGTCATGAACCCTGGAGAAACACACAAGCGACACCTGGTGAGCAACAAATTAATTCCACAAGTTAATTCCCCACAGAGTGCCTTGAAAGTACAGAGCAAGGTTAAGTGGCAAAAGCCTTGATGAGAAGTAACAACAAACTCTCAAACAGACACTGATTCCTTTTGAAATGCACAGCTTTTGACCAGCATACATGACAAGATACAGCTTTATCTGCATGTGTCACAGTAAACTCTGTGACAGTCAGCAACCCTTTGAGGAGATTTCAGACAAGAAGGTAACCAGTGTTTAATCATACACTGGCTACATTTTTTTCCCATGGGTATTTTTTTTCCCCTATGCAAAGACTCTTTTGTCTTTCTGTTGAACATTTGGCTTAGATAGGTTTATTTTTGAACATTTTGATTTAGAACTTATTTTTTAACTCTTACGGTATCCGCAGCTCTTATTGTTAAAACAACTGGATCGGGGTGGCGCATGTCGTGGATGTAAGTTTCTCTTAGAGCTTATGCCATAGTGAGATAAACATGAAGAGAATGAAACTAATACTTACCAATCTGGATGCTTGGTATTGTATCCTTCTGCTGATTACAAAGGGGGCTTATTTCCAGTTCAAATTTTTGTTCCAGATCACCTGCAAAAAAAGGAAAAAAAAAGAAAATATTTTTCTGCCACTTTTATCTCTTCTCCATACCTATGCCACACTCTTACAGTGTCTGCAACTGCGT
Source organism: Cnemophilus loriae (assembly GCA_013397755.1). Lineage (NCBI taxonomy): Eukaryota > Metazoa > Chordata > Aves > Passeriformes > Corvidae > Cnemophilus > Cnemophilus loriae. The sequence goes on from VZTF01000256.1 coordinate 547,240, forward strand.
GAGGAGTTGGAATCTTCTACCAATGACGACCATGGTAAATGTCTAAATAACTTCATTTTCTGGACTTTTTCTTTTTGGATATCAGAGAAACCAATTATCCATACAAAGACAAATCTAAGAAAAGATGACTTTTGAATGAACATTAAACCTCAGCAGGTAAGTGTTCTGAGGACATTAATTTTTAAAATAGACTCACTCATGTGAAAGATTTTTAAGGCATTCTAGTTCATTTACTCATTGTTCAAATCTCTTCCTACCAGAAAATTGCAGTATATCAATTTTAGAAGAAACACATCTCCAGTAGTACTGTAGTGGAAATTGCTAGTGTGTTCTTGTGGAAGTGGCTTGTAAAGGGAAGACTGTTGGAGCCTGGCAGCCCACAGCTGTGGCTGCACTAACAAACTAATAAGGGCCAAAGCATGGACTCCAGCAACGTTTCAAGTGTCAAGAGCTACAGAGTTCAAGTTACAAATGTGGAAAAAGGATGAAATTAAAAGTCCGTCTTATTATCGTGCAGTAGCTGGGTATCAGGCTATGCCTGTGCTGCTGCACTGAGCGTATTTATTTCCTGGGCTGTCCAGGAAGTCTTCAGAGAAGCATCTGCACAGGACTGACTTAAGACAGCAAAGCAGTTGGCTGAACTCCTAGCCACTTTCATAGCAGAATATTTGACTAACTGGACCAGGAGGTCTCCAGTTCCAAATCTGGGACTGCCCTAAAGATTCCTGCAGGCAGCTCCTGCTGTGACTAGCCCTTGGGACTGTTTCAAGTTGTTGGAAGAAAAACCTGGCTAGGGGATCTGCCCACTCCAGATGCCACCTCGGATTGCTTGTGATGCAGAATTGATCAGGTTTGACAGCAAGAAGACGCTTATAAACAGTCAGTAGAAATTATTCCTGCAGAAAGGGTCACACAGGACAGGCTTCTGTACATAGTGATGGCAGGAGATGTTTTTTATGGAGCTGAAAGTAATCAATAGCAATGACCATGCTGGATTTAAGAATTCAGCAGAAAAACATCTCAGAGGGTGTCATTTGCTCACTGCCATCCAAGACAACAATCACTTGTTCTGCTGGAGAGACTTCATTCCCCTGTGCCTGCAATTAATTCATTCAGAGATTGCTCTGAGTTAAGTTTTGGGTGTAGGGTTTTTTTTTAAAATGAACACTCTCTGTCTGTGGGTGCAACACATTCATCCTTTGTTATTGTTAGCCTTCTCTGCCACTGTACAGTCCTGGTTATTGCGTAAGGTCCAGGACCTTTCCTGTCTACAGTATGGAAGGAAAGTGAGAGTTAACTGAGTGCAAGCTAAGATGTGCCACTTCCCCTCAGACAAAAATATTTTGTCCATCTGATTTACTAATAAGGATGTAGTGAGGGCTGGTTAGGCAAAACTTTCCTGTAAGAAAGACAGACCTGCTAGTTTAGACAAAACACTGTATTCAACCCATAAAGAAACATTTTGCTTTAAACTACTGTTTTTGTTTAAAAACTCTTTTCTCCCCACTAACAGTTTTTGCTATTGTGCTACTGTGCTACTCAGGTTCTATAGCCCCATATAAAACACCGTGTGCATTTCTAAGCCTTGCCTTTCTTCGTTCTGCAGCATGCAATTACTTCTTAAATGTGAGCACAGTATTTTCAGTTCTAATTGAGTACTTAGAAAGTATCAGGAAAACATTTTTAGCTTCATGAACAATCAAAAGGAACAATTTAGCAAAACTGAGACAAAATAACAGTTTCTCATGTTCCCAAATGTGCAATTTGACTGTCTTCTTCTCACCTACCCCTCCAAAAATTTTTGACTGAAAGGAAGTTTCTAACTCCAGTGATATCCCCTCTGTAAGTGTTCTGGGTAGAAAATGGTTGACCTGCCTGCCTCAAAGCGTATCCACATCTTGTCTTTCAGAAGTCACTTACTTGACAAAAATAAGATTTGCTTTTGCATGGTAAGAGCTTAAAATGATGGTCAATTTTTTTGTTTCAAGTTACTATAAAAGGAACTGCATGAATTAGTTCCTGAGAATTTTCACGCTAGGGAAAACCTTCCAAGCAATTTTAAAACCTTATCAGAGAAACTGATCATTAATGTTGCTTCAACATTAGCCATTTTCTTCAAAGCTTTTTCTTACTACTTCCAGTTTCATATATACAAATCAAGTTTTATTACTTACCCTGTGTTCCTAGCTGTGTTGACTTTTAAAACATCTGAAAACAAATTAAAGTCTTTTTCTAGGAAAGGTTTTTGTTAGGAGCTGCTGTATGCATCAGATGCTCCCTGAAATGTACCTGGATCGTATATTTTATTTACTAACATGTAGTGTAGATGCACCAGAACAGTGGAAGATCGGGATCTGAGTCTCTATTAAAATGCCCTTAGAAATGTTCGATAAAAAAAAATGTTAAAACTTTGTATCTGTTCCAGAAGGAAGATTAAACAAAGCACTAATTGTGATATTAGCTGTCTCATCTATAGTTAAAAATCAAAACACGAAACCTTATGGTTTCCAAATGTTAACCTTAGTGCCAAAAAATACCTTCGAGCCCCATCATTGTGTGTAAGGGGGCAGAGAGGTCAACAAGAACACTTTAAAGTGATAATAGTATCTACATGCATGCTATTTAATACTGGGGGTGTTGTACCACTGAACAGGATTATATAGCCACTGGTGATAGTCAGACCAGGGTTTCTATATATTGTCCCACATGAAACGCTCCTTTTCTCCCTGTGATGCTTCTAACTGGTCTCATGTACTCAGGTATCCCCTTTCAGAGGTATATTTTAGATGTTAGACTAATAAATCTTGAGGGCTGTGGAAAAAGCTTACACTTTTAAGAGAAGAGCTGTCTTTCTCAGCATGGTCCCCCAGTACAGTAAAGGTAAGGCACTGGTCCTCATGAGCTGGATACAGATTATGCCTTCATTATACATCTGACTAACCAAACCTGCATCGGGCAAGTTGCTTATGTTGCTTCAAACGCATCAAAGTCAAAGACATTTCACCAGCTTAAACTGACATTGGCCGAAAATTAACTTCCTGGCCTGTCTGTCCTTGTTACAGACTAACTGTACCAGGTACCAGCTCAGATGTGGCTTGATTTTGTGGAGCAGAATGTTAAATGAACTGAGAACTTCACTGTGTGCCCTTCCAGTGTTTGTACCACTTGCCTTCAACTCTCAGGATGCTCTGAACAAAGAATTTAGCAGTGATTAAACTCTGCTGCACCCTGTATTGTAGCACAGCATGACCTTGCCTATGCAGATAGAGCCAAATGGTGTAATTACTGTGTTTCAAAAAAAAAAAAAAACCCTGCTTGACTGCGCTCTCTGCAGGGGTCTGAAAACATTTGCAGTAGGTTCTAGCTGAGGTTTGGCTTGCCTGATTTGGCCCGTTCAACAGCATGCTGGGAAGCGTGTTTGAACCCTTTCTCTGCATTTGCAGGCAGAAGAATGTGTCATATTTGGGAAACAGTGAGGGTAAGGCTCCCATCAGAGTTGTAGTGGGAGCATGAAAAGCGAGACAAAACCCAGCGCTAGGACTTTGGGGCAGTGTTGCGCCAGCACCATTCCAGCTCAGAAACACTCATGGTGACTGGAGGGTCTCAGAGAGGAACCCAGCCACGCACTTTTCAGCTGAATTCAAGTGCTGAGGCACAGCAAAACCCTTCCTTCTGCCTGATGCTGGTAGAGGAGCAGTGAGGGCAGAGAAACACTTGTTGATCTTCTACCCCTTCCCACTTTTCCAATGAGGCAGCACATCTCTGAATAGCTCATTCTCAAGGGACTCTTCAGTGCTACCTCTGACCTGTCCCACAGAAACCATGGAAAGCTGAGGTGAAAGGGGACTGCTGTGAGTTGAAGAGGCTGACCTTGCCGGTAAAACTCTTCACAGACCCGTTCACTCCACTGTTTGCTCAGATCCCACACCCGGCAAGGGTTGCAAATGTCAGCACACTTGAGTGCAATCTGAAAGCAAGAAGAAAAGTAGTGAGAAAAGAAATTACTGTTCAGCAGTGCTTCAGCAGTAAATCTGCAGTCATGGAACTCCCAGGCCCCACCAGAGATGCTGGAAGGGTTAAGATTACCTTTCAGAGACTCAGCCTCACCCAAATGTGCCCTTTGAAGAAAAAGCATTTCTTTAAGCTGCAAACAAAACTTTCATTCAGCCCTCTGCTTTACCGTAGTAAGAACAAGAGCAAGGCCACATTCCAAGGCTGCAAAGTGTTTTGGATATTCCCTGCAAGGAATAAGCCAACAAAAGCCTCAGGCTGGCTCCTGCTGACTGCTTGGCTCAGCATCCATGGCTAATGACAAGGAAGAGAAGAGCCAAGCTGGTGTATTTGGGCATGATTTCTCTGCGGTCTCAGTGAGTGACCTTGCATCTCACTTCAATTACACTTCATCTTAATGTCTGCATATTTTTGTTTACAGAGCTAAGCACAGGGCTCTCCACACTGCCCCTGGCCTGGTTTCACTTACTTAACTAGTACTTTTAAGTGCTTTGTAGGAGAATGAGTACAGGGGAAAAGGTTTTCAAAACCGAGTAACTACTTCAGAAAAGCAAACCATGTAGTAGTCTGCAGGCTTACTGCCTTGGAACAAAATATTATGTGTCTTGTTTCTTCACAGACTGAACACAGTCATTCAGTCTCACAGAAGTCAGAAGCCATTCTGGCACCCGGGAAGAATACATAAGAAATATTTCCTGTAAGAGTTCAGACCTATGAACCAGCTGCGGAAAGTCTCCAAGTAATTTTTCTCTTTGGATTAAGCTGATTAGCCTTAATGTTATTGTCTACTACAAGGACCTTTCAAACATTCTTTAGCTTATTCCAATCAATCAAGATTTCTTGATTTTTTTCTTCTTCCACAACTAATCCACCAGATAAATAAATCTTACTATGTCTGTTCCCTTGTTCCTAAGTTCCTAGTGCATAAGAAAACTTTTTTGCCATAGTTGAGAGCTGTAATTCCTCTGCTTCTGGCATTTGCACAGCTTTCTTGCCTCATCTGTCCAGAAATACGGTCAACCTGTCATCCTGCCCTGCACAGTCTGTGCAGGAATCTGACACAAGACTGTGTTTGAGACAGGACAGGTGAGAAGTTACTACATTTTCCACACTGCTGGAGGAGGAAGAATTAACAGATCAGCACTTCTTTCCTTGCAGCTGTCACCTTTCCTGTGACTTGGACGGAAGGAAAATATGTAGGTGTTTGTTTTATAAATGAAAAAGATTACTTCAACTTCTTTATGTATTTAAGAATGAAATTAATGTAATTTCTCCAAAGAAGCAAGTATATGTAGCTACGTTAATCACAGTAATGCTTCAATAGGTAGAGGTTTATTCTGAAGAGTCTGCTAATGACTGCAGTTTAGCTGGAAGAACCAGTGAGAACCTATTTGATTTTTGAATAAAGCATGGGTTTTTCATTAGCTGGACAGATGCACTAGAGAAGAATCTGCTGCCATGGCAACAGCTGTCTCTGCAGAGGCAGTTTCTGAGCATCCATCACAGGAACAGGACTTGGACACCTGATGTCAGGCTGTCCTGGAAAGAACACCAACGAGGGGGCTCTCCTGCACAATGCTAGAAAATAACCAGTGCAGTGATATTTGCCAGAAGAGAGAGAGACACTACAATTGAAGCACTACCTGGCAAGAGGAGCAGTGTTCTGGAAATAAAATAATTACTAGCTTATCTTTATTTCTTAGCGTTTGACAGTCTCTTGTATCTGTTGCATTCACAGCTTTTTAACTCAAGGAAATTACTTAAGGAAATACTGGAGGTACGTTATGCTTGCCTGATGTGCCAGAAGGTGGCAGAAGGAAAGTGTTTATGGTAATAGGTAAGGAAAGACTGATATCCAGACATGCTATCATATACTACTCAACATATACTAGGAAATACTATGACCTGAAAAATTAAAAACAATTAAAAAAAATCTGGTAGTTACCTGAAGCATAAAATGTCTGTCTTGTGCATCCTCCAGCCTCAAATCCTGATTGTCAAGGTGAGACTTCAGACGGATCAAAAACTCATTCTGCCTGTTGATGTCTGTTGCCAAGATCAGGGAGCCCAACTGCTGCTCGATGTCCTGTCTGCAATGGAGGAAAATAAGCCCCTTTAATCATGGAACCATTCAACATTAAGAGCTCAAAACAACCTGCTCTGGATCACTGGAGCAGGCATAAATCTCTCTCTTTCTTTATGGACCCAGTCTGATCTGTTTGGTCAGTCTCTGCTGGGGTTTGTGGGGTACAACTGTTCTACCTGCCCAAATGGGTTCAAGAAGAATAGAGAACGTAGAAGAAAAAAATACTTGTTGGCAGAGGTTGTTCTGAAAGCTTCTGAATAGTGCTAGGAAAGTACAAAAAAACCCACCCTGAAACAACAGCATATTGCATCCAGAAAAATGCTCACATCTTACTTCAGCTGCTCAGAGCTGAGCGGTGAATACTGCAACTTCGAAGTTGCACTCAAAGTTGTGAAGGTCTAGACTAAAGTCCTTTTAAGCTATTGGTCTTATGCAAAGAATTTCTGGAGGGATATGGAGCTTATTGATTCCAGGTAACTTGTTTATATTCTTGGTAGGGTCACCTGTGATTTAAAATTTAATACTGCAGTCTGTTCACTGTCTCAATCTCCCATCCTTGGTGGGACTAACACTGAACAAAACCAGCGAGTAAAAAGCTAGCAGCAACTTGGCTGAGGTGTTCATGTGGCTGCTCTTTTTTTGCTTTATCCATAAAGACTGAACCACATTCCCTCAGTGAGGTGTGGAAGTCCAGAGCAGTCTTGATGCTCCTCTACCAACTCCTTCAATTTCCTGTTTTTAATCACTAAATCTTTCCCTATTTGGTTGGTGTTATGTAAAATGAAAAATGCCAACAATCCATCTGAACAAGTCCACTCTTGCTGAGACTCCCCATGTTCCTGGTGCTGAGAGTGGCCATTCCTCTGCTGCACAAGTGGGTAGGTCTTAAAAACTACTTCCGCTGTATAACTTTGTCTCATGAATTCATAGTGGCACCAAGGAGAGGCAGGAAGCTCAGCCTATTCTGAAGCCTGGGCCTCTTTGCCAGTGTGCTTTTAAGAAGGGAGAAGGTGGCCATGGCCCAGTTTCAGTGATGAATTTCTTTTGGTGGACACTTACGTGACCTCCTTGGGCAGGTGGGCGAGCAGCCGTGACTCTCGAAGCATGCCTATGGTAGAGCGCCAGTGGTGGTTCTCCAGCACGGAAATGTTCTGGGGAGGAATAACACGAATAAATGCAAGGATTAGGATGATATCCATGGTACACGTATCGTGCCATATCACACGATACCCAGAGCTGGTTGGACGTGCTGTAACATGAGCCTCGAATGTGTGCTTTTCAGCCACAGTTGGATTAGAGTAATTGGTCTAGATTTCTATAGTTAAGGACCTTGTGCTTCTGGGTTTCTTAGCTAAGGTCAACCCTAGAGCCCTGTTGTTCTACAGTTTCTGAGTCCTGCTGTGAACAGAGGAGCTAATCTCATCTGAGTGGGAGGTAGCTTGCATTCTAACAGATTTATTAACAAATGAATTAAAGCAGGAGTGCAAAATCGTATTTTTACCTCCTATTGATTCAAGGTTGACTTTTCAGCCTCTACAGTTTGAATGCAGAGCGGACAAGAAAAAGAAAACTAAACTGCCAAATTTCTCTTTGAGCCAGGGAACTGGAAGCTGCCTGCAGCTGTTCAGTGAAAGCAAGAAGAACAGCAGTATTGCTGAGCATCTGCAGGCTTCAGCAACTTAGTCTGCAACAAATTTTGAGTCTTCTTTGTTTCCTTGCTTTCAACTAAGTGGAAAGAAAGTTAGGTCGGAAAAAAATTGCTAGGGAGCAGAAACCCAGCTTTCTAGGTTGTCAGTAAATTATAAAAAATTTGGTATCTTATGTCTGATGACTTGAAATTACTATCCTAACACACAACGCATTTTCCAGTCATCACTTGTTTAGTTCACAGAGTACTTTCTACCACCAAATGCCTCAGAAATGTCACTTGTTCAGAAACCTCTATCATCAGTTCCCTGTTTTGGGCAGTTCATAGCTTTTGCAGTAGATGAGCACTGGATAAGAAAAAACAAAACACAACCAAACCCTTTGGAGCAGGCAGCAGAACAAGGACTCTACCCTGTCACTGCCAACTGGGAAAGTGGAGCCAGAATCCCTCTCTCCAGCCACTGTTGAGCTCTAGCTCCCTCACACACAGTCCCACAGCCCTGAGGTGCTGCTACCATGGTACTGCCTTTCCCGTAGGACATGCTGTGAAGCTTCCACTTTTCCAAGAGGGACTGAGCAGTATTTTCTCCCTAAGCCTCCCCCATCTTCCTGTCAGATCTCCTGTAGTCCTGTCATATCTAATGACTATTGAAACACTAAACATTGCCAGTAACCAAGATCCAATTTGCATTTTGATCATCTTGCCTAGTGCAAAGGTGAGAGTACCAATTGGATTGACTTCCTATTACAGTACTTTCTGCAGTGCTTTTTGTTGCTTTTAAATTCACACAAACAATGCTGCTTTGGTACTTCTCTAGATTTGTCTGCTTGTTTCCCTTACAGAAATCACAGATACTGGGGGGAAAAACTAAAGTAAAACCAACTCCAAAACTTTCAAATCATGCAAAAACCAATTCCTTTTCTTAGGAAGAGCTGATGGACTCAGATCTCAACATCAGTTATGCAATATAGAAATTACTTTTGACAGCAATTCTGTTCATTTGCCAACCTAAATATCCTTTTTCTCCTTTTGCCTAAATACATCAGGATGGACTTTTGCAACCCTACTCTCTGACCAAGAAAAATAAGAGAATGCAATAGGACATAGCAACATTTTTTTTGTTTTTCACCTACCCAGTCACAGACCTGAATACTGGTCCCAAGAGTCAACCCAAGGCCACAGGCTGCCATCTTCCTACTAAATTGGACAAACTCTACCTGACTGTCACCTTTGGCTTTTGGGATGGCTTACACTTGTTTAAGACAGTGCCTGTGTGCACAGTTTCCTGCGACCCTGGTCTGACTGCATCCTCAAAACACTGCAACTGGGGAGATCCCCCTCAGACCACCCTGTATCCCCACATCCCTTCCAGCATGGCAGCCTTACTTGCTTCAGCAGCACCTGCCTCAAACAGAGAATCACATTCCATGGATGCAGCTGCTCCTTGGCCATACTGAAGGCCAGCCAGAACATGGCTGAGGCATGTAGGCATCTGAGAACTTTCCTGCATCCAATTAGTAATTACTCACAGGAAAAACCAAACTCAGGTATTCATCTCAGAGTATTTCCACTTCTCTAAGTTTCTGCTCTTTGCCTGCTGCTATAGGGAGAACCTTAAACTGACACTGCTGCACTGTTTAGTTTCCCACACTGAAACTACAGGGAGGAGGGAAAACGAAAGGTCAAGTTAACAAGCAACAACTGAGCATGAAGTCATATGACTCCCTTTTTAAATGTAAGGAGCCAGAATCCCTGAAGCGGCTGCCAGCAATTAGTAGAGTCAGCTATTCCACCTAGGAACACACTACTGCTTTATTAAGACTAATTGCCATGAGCTCTCTGATCACTCAGGCTGGTAGGAGACAACCCATGCAGGGAAAGTGTGTGTGCTGGCTTGCAGATGGGGGCTCTCAGCTCTGCTTCACATGGTGTTTTGGTTTTTCAAAAAACTGAGTAGTGCAGCTTTGCTTCAAGGGCTGCACTACAGGAAGCTTCTGTCACATTTACAGCCCTAGCCCAGTGGCTTGCTGTAACAGAGACTTCAGGACTGTGACTGTTTATTTTACTTAAATTACCACAATATTTCCAATCTGTTACTTAGTCTGAGCTATCTGAACATACACATTTGAACACACTGCATTTGACATATACATTCGAAAAAGAATAGTAACTTGAAGTAACTTGCTACTAACTAGGTGCAGAGCGAACTTCAATTTTAATTCAAAGGGGATCAGAATTTCTTTCAATCTCTTCAATCTATTCTTAGTCATTGAGCAGTTGGTTTAACTACATAATGTTAAATAGTCAAAAATGGCACTTATAATTAGAAGCGTTGATTTTAAGGAAGACTACAAAGTAGAAGTGTTTTTACTGGTGCCCAAAACATACTTTCCTATTTCCAGCTTACCTACATCTATATTAAAGTTGTAAAGTGTCCTTTCACAGTTTTCTGAAACCTGTTTTGTCCTACAGATGTTGTATGTGATCTATTCACACTTCTAAACTTTTACCCTTCATTTAAAAGCCAGACAATGTAAGTTAGCAGCAAAGTCTGCATCACATTACAAGGAATGCTGTCGTGCTCCTCACAGGAAAACTAAGTGACCTCCAGATCACTAGAGTCACCTTCTGTGCTCTCAACTGTCCTTATAATGCTGGAGATTTCAATGAGGTGCTTTTATTCTTGTAGAAAATGATGGTGCATGCAATAGAACCTTGTGGAAATTACCCTATAGATTACAACAGAAAGTATCTTCCATCATAAAATATGGATTTAGTTTGAAAATAAATATTGAAAGCTCTGAAGTCCTTGGTGACGTCTTCCTGAAATATGACTCTTCTCATATATGCACTTCAGAAGCTGTCAAACACTTTACATCTTTGTCAAAAACTGACCTACCTCATTCTGCAAAACCTTTTCTTCCAAATGTAAATGTGAAGTTCTAATTTAAATGTCAAGAGACATTTAAAAGCAAAGAGATGCCATACATGGGTAAGTACACTATCTCAATGACAGATGACTGCCAGCTGTGTTAAAACTTACTTTCATTTGATCCTTTTTCTGATTAATCCCAGCAGTTCTGTGGCTCTGCTACTTAAAAACCAAAAACCTAAGAACTTTGTTTCAATTTCAAGCACATGTTAAAGTACATGTTTTAAAGACTATTTGCTAAATCTGAATTTTTGACTAAAAATGTTTTCAGCAAAACTTTTTTCCAAGAGTTATTTTTATTGGCATCCATATACTGTATACTACTAAAATCTTTGGAAACAATGTGGGATCATTTTCAGTTAAAATAACTCAAACTTGCCAGTGACTGTCCTTAAGTAGGGTACTTCAGATCTCATTTGCTGTTGAAAGATTGCATTTTCTGCTGTGTCACTGCCTTTTCTAACCAACATTTGTAAGTATATTCAAACCCAAATAACTGAGCAGAAACCACTTCTCCAAGATATTAATATTTTAGCTATATGTATTTCAGATTAGCCTGATTTTTCAACCTAATTATAAAGTACTGTTTGCCACTATTAATTCGAGAAGGAATTGTTTGTACCTTTTCACAAGACAAGGGGTTTTGTGGAATGGCTCTACTCACTCCTCTTCAAAGCACCCTTAACATTCTCAAAGTACTCCAGTTTAGGCCCCGGGCCCTTCTCCCTCCTCACTCAGCTGGCCTGACATTTAGAAAAGACTGCACCAGAAACATATGGGTATGACACAGTAAGATGCATCAGCTTACAATGAGGCCAGTCGCAAAGTTTCCAGTGTTTGAGCATCACTGTGCCCTGGCTGGGGCTCCTGCAGTCCAGCCCATTCCCATGTCTGAGGGCAGGACAGTTGCACCATTACACAATCCACTTCTTATGGGAAAACCCAAGTGCTGCTTGTGTAGGGTAGAAAAAGAAAGACACTCTTATCAAGTAGTAAGCACATCACAGCAATCTCTCACTTTGCTAAGTATGTGTACGTAACTATTAGTGAGTCTTCTTCAGGTAGATTAATTTTTAACTTGGGATATTCTGTTTCTGACAACCTTCACAAAGGCTGAAATTGACTCTTCCAAAGTGGCTGGAAAGCACCCTGTGGGATGCTGGTCAACAGCTGACTGAACACGAGCCAGTGTGTGCCCAGGTGGCCAAGAAGGCCAATGGCATCCTTGCCTGTATCAGGAATAGTGTGGCCAGCAGGACCAGGGCAGTGACTGTGCCACTGTCATCGGCACTGGTGAGGCCACACCTCAAGTGCTGTGTCCAGTTCTTGGCCCCTCACTTTAAAAAGGACACTGAGGTGCTGGAGCATGTCCAGAGAAGGGCAACAAGGCTCATGAATGGACCAGAGAACATGTCTTACAAGGAGTGGCTGAGGGAGCTGGGGGTGCCTAGCCTGGAGAAAAGGCAGTTCAGGGGGGACCTGATCGCTCCCTACACCTGCCTGAAAGGAGGCTGCGGTGAGCTGGGGGCCGGTCTCTCCTGCCGTGCCTGCAGTGAGAGGACCAGAGGGAATGCCTTAAGATGAGACAGAGGAGATTCAGATTAGATATTAGAAAAAACTTGTCACTGTTCGAGTGGTCAGGCACTGGAATAGGTTGCCCAGGGAGGTGGTGGAGTCACCATTCCTGGAGATGTTTAAGAGGTGTCTGGATCTGGCGCTGGGTGCTGGGTGAACAGTTGGGTTGGACTTGATGATCTTAAAGGTCTCTTCCAACCTTCGTGATTCTATGATTCTGTGATTCTAAAGGCTAGAAATCAATACTATCTCTATTTGTTACCCGTGAATTATGGTTAGTGCAACCAAAATTAGGATTTACAGCATTGCTCTGGCACATTGTATATGTAAGTACAACGCAGAGAAGACAGAGATGTGCATATACAATAACAACGTGTGTGGAGATTATACTCATAGGACAGTTGTAGATAAAATACAGAGCTACAATGATTGCCATGGGCCAAAACCTCAAATATATTCAAAAAGGACCACAAAAATAAGTCAGCATGGGTTCATTGGTAGTTATTGAACAAGAAGGTCTGTGTTTTTGTTTCAGGAAGTCTTCTACTACTGCTTGCCAGAGCTGAAAGGATGAAGGTGAAGGACAACTCTGTACTTATCCCAGAGTTATGTTTCTCTCTGAGATCTTTTACTGGCTGCTCTCAGAAACAGGATACTGGTCTAGACGGCCTGTGATGTGACCCAGTGGCTTTCTTGAAGTTCTTTCTTTGTATCTTGAGGAACGTTACTGTAAATGTCTACAACTTTTCATTTGGTTTCATCTGTCTTCTCTTTTTTTTTTTTTTAATGCGGTGTTCACTAAGTGTTTAATTTTACTACAGCCACATGAAGCAAAGGTTTCTTTTAATTCAATACCAATTTAGAGCATGCCTGCTGCTTACTTGCTCACTGAAAGAAGACGAAATCTTCTTGTCATGATTTTAAATCTCCTACACACAGTCCCTCACCCCAGATGACCTACAGCAGAAACAACCCAGGCAACTGATTTGGCTTAAATGTCCTCAACGAAATCTGACATTGCCACCTCTTTTTCCATATCAGCTTTGCTGTAAGAAGTGACACCCAGTGAGGAGCTTGACTGAAATTGTCCAGACTCTAAAGTGCAGGATGACTTTATCAGCATCCTCCTGCTGCCAGATTTTGGCATTAAAAGTTCACCGCAAATTGCTTAAACTCTCCTTGACTCCATTTTACACATTAGCAACTTGATGAGCAGTTTTACCTGGTACAGGCTGGCAAGGTGGTGTTTAGTTTTAATCAGAAAGGGTTGGTTGACCCCTGGGTGATCCACGTCATGAGCTGCAGCAGCGAGCAGTCCGAGCATGATGTCTGACGGGGTGAGGAAGCTGGCAAGCTGAATCATCACACACATTAATCACAACAAGAACACAAACAGTAAACACTTTTTTTTGTAAATAAACAAACCAGCTGACATCACGGCATTGCTTGGTTTTGTAGACATTTGTATACAAATTTCAAATATATATTTTGCGAACGTTTTTAAGGTGAGTGTTGAACATACATCTATAAAGATATTAGACTACATAATCATGTTTTATTATAGTTTGTATTTCTTATCTCTTTATCACCCATGGCACTATAAGAATTGTTGTAATATAAGTGCTTGAGCATAGTCTCAAACATTTAGTTTAAAAAGCAAACAGGTATGCTGTCAGGTTGGCATATGTTAGCATCCACTGTAAGAGCTCTGCCTCTCCAAGTGTTTAGTAATAACAACAAAAGATCAGGCTTCAATTTTCTAGCATAGCACTGTGTTATAGAATGCAGAGTTTATCAACTTCTGAAATTTCAGCCTTGGCTGCTAAATATCTATCTCAGTTCAAGTATATGTATTTTATTAGAGAACACAATTTACCTTTCTAACTTCAAACACTCAAGTTGGAAAACCTGTCCAGATTTTCTTCTGCTACAGATCTCATTTAGAAGCAAAAAAACGGTAGTCTTAGCATTTTCTGTTTGTGAGAGTGAGGCAGTTATTACCAACCCAATGAGTCTGTACAGAGCACAGGTCTATGAGAGGAAAGAAGCATCCTGTGGTGAGAACTGATGAGCAGTATGGTCCAGGTTCTGGATGCTGGCTGTCCTCTGCACTTCCTGGCAAGAAAGGACTTGCAGATCTTGCAGGAGATGAAAATACAGCAAGGGGGGGCCTGCTCCTGTCCTCACTTACTATGTCTACATTCTGGTGTAACAAACTGCTAGTTCTAGCAGAACATCCTTTCATTTAAGCCAAGCCAGAAAATATTAGTTATGTTCTTACATTGTGGCTCAGCACAGCAGTATCACAATGCCTTCCAGTAACACAAGGCAACACCACCTTGATGCTGTGAGAACTTGCAGCAGCAGTCAAATACTCGTGCAGAGGACACCCCTTGCAACAGACCCGTCTGAAGGGACTGTTTTCACCTTTCCTGCTGTGGCACTGAGCCGAATTTGGTATTTTGAAATAGTGATGTGAGGAGCTTATGCTCTGAGGTGGCTGAGGCACAGACATGCCTCCTGCTGACTTTGATGGGAGAAGAACTGCAGGCACTGGTGGGTGGCTGGGTCGCACCGTCGTGGTGGCTGCAGCTCATATGGTAGCACTCAGACAAGACACCTGTGCGATGAGAAGTGACTCTCGCGGCTTGACTGAAACGTCTGTAATCTGTAGCTGGGGCTGCTCCTGACTTGGTGCTGACTTCCAGCACGCCATCACTTTCTGCTACCTAGAAGTATCTTTTGGGGTTTTTATTTCAATCCTGGGAAAAAAAATCTGAGAACCATCTGAAAGCAACATCAGTGTGAAAGGTTGTCATTACCTTGGGCTCCCTCAGATAGCAGTGCATAGCTTGTGTGACATCAGCAGCATGGACAGCATTGTGGTATGGGTTTTGGCTATGGTAATCTTCTTGAACCATAACTGGGAATCAAAACAGAAAACAAAGATCCTTTTGTCTCTGAATGCCATGGCCACAAGTGGGAACTGGACTTAAAATACAATCTGAGGTTTTGCAGTCAGCTGCCTAAGGAGTTTCTTCAAATAGCTGTAGCTTATTTAAATTGCTGCTTTTATTGGGATACCTTTAAAGAAAAAATGCATGAAAGGATTTGTGAGGCCCAAGGGGATATACTGGGTTTAGTGCATAAATCACCTCTTTCTTGCCTTAGTGAAGGCTCTCATTGAGGAGTAAAATAAACAAGGAAGAGAGGCAAATTTATCCACAACGGAGTGTAATTATTTAGGCTGCTGTCATAGGGTAGTAGTGTGCCATTAAGGCAGTACTACCTATTTAACAGCAGCAGGGAGTGAGACCCTGATATCCTGCCATCATTTGTTATTTGAGTGCTAAACTACAGCCAAAGGCTGTACACATCCCCCAGGTGAAGAATCAAAAGATACAGCATTGGGGTACTCACAGCAAAATCTCCTGTGACAATTTTAGTCACATCTACATGTTCATTTTAAAATGCCAGTCTCTCTTGCTTCAGGTTTGCAGTGCTGGAACTGGTCCAGTTGGAGCAAGAGCACCAGCCCCTTAACTCTCAGCTTTTTCTCAGACAGAAAAGTCATTGAGATGTGTGCTTCACACCCCTCTGTTCCTTGCAGCAGTGTGTCCACCATTACGTGGTCTTGGGACACCACCACGTGAACGCTGGAAGCTGCATGTGATCTTGCCTAAAGCGCTCTCCTAGACACGATCAAATTAATCAAATGGAAAGCTAACAGGCAGATTTCCCATGGTGCTTGCTGCCAGCATGAGGAGCACCAAAGA
This sequence comes from Cnemophilus loriae, assembly GCA_013397755.1. Taxonomy (NCBI): domain Eukaryota; kingdom Metazoa; phylum Chordata; class Aves; order Passeriformes; family Corvidae; genus Cnemophilus; species Cnemophilus loriae. Next base: position 563,268 of record VZTF01000256.1, read on the forward strand.
AAGTCCAAGCCTTCTGTTTGTTTCCAGCCGCACAAGCATCTGGAGGTACAGTCGGTAATCCCTTAAACTGTGAGTACCACTAGCTCTAATTACCCGACTGTCCACTTCACGTCTGCCCACAGGAGCTAGAAACAGCAGGGAGATTTTGTCTGTCTCCACACCAGAGGAATGCTTTCCAGAAGCGACAATTAGGCAGTCTTAAAGAAGAGACCCTGCTTTGGAAACTCTGCCTGACAGCCTGAAAAACTGGCATTTAGCTGCTTTCAAGAAGTGATGCAAAAAGTAATTGATTTTGGCCAATTTCTTCTTTTGGTTCACTGACAGCATGGGGCTAATATTTCTGTTGGCAGTAACAGCAGCAGGGGCTTTCATCAACACTATTCAGTGTAGACAGCTTGATATAATTTGTTAAATTTTGCATATAAGCTTTTAACTGCCCTGGGTCTCAGTGGTCTTTTAGTCACTAAAATAACTACACTGCACCGCAATTGTACTGTGCACGCATAGGTTCTGCAGTGTCTGTCTGTCTGTGTGGGCCTAAGCCAGCCACATCTCTGCATGGCATACTTTATTTTAAATCACCAGACTGACTGTGGTGCTGGGATGCTTCAGCCCAATGCAGAGACTTTTGAAGTCCCTCCACTGACTAGGTACTGAACCAAGTACTTGACTGCCTGCAAACTGTATGCTGATATATATCTAAGACATCTTTGACTGAAATATTTGCAATGACATCATCGTTTTTACATAGATACACAGACCAAGCCAGTGCCTTCTCTGACGCTCTACTTAAGCCTTAAACTTCATTCAAAGATGGCTTTGAGGTGAGGACTTACCAAAAAACCTGTGTAATGTAACCATGTCTAACTGGAAATGGTGAATAAGTCCATGCACATTGAAGAGGTGACAAAGCAGTGTTACGAGACTGTTTCCTAAAAGCAGAAAGAACAACTCTTAGATTCCCTTAACATGTAGTTACAAATCGAGCAAGGCTAAAAATCTGGGTAATTTCCTATTAGTCAGCTCCTACCACCTTGTCTCCAATGAAGGGAGCTTCGATGACACTCATATACTCAGAAACCACTTACATGAATAACTCCTATATATAATCAAGACTTGATGGCATGGTTGTACCAACGGAGTGCCATTCTTGTGTCTAGATGCCATAAAGTCACGTTTCCTGTTTCAACATGACAGGCAAACTGCGGTTTTAACTGGAAGAAGGCAAACCGACATGGTTTTAACTGGAAATCTTTTGACAGGCTTGTCTGAGAGTGACATCGTCTTCATAATTCAGGTCTATCTTCAGCAACAACAGAAACAAGAGTGGCTTTTCTGCAACTTTGGTTTGCCATACTGTACTAATTAATTAATTACTAAAAATCAGCCATTTGGAATTAAATTTTTTATTTTGCATATGGCTGTACAAACATGTAATTAACCCATGTAACCTAGCTCGGCTACAATTGCATCTCATAATGACGACACAGACAGGAAAAATGAGTTGCAGCATTTACAGTTTCAAGTCCCACTGTAATGTTGCACTGGCCTTACTGTAAATCCAATACTCAGAACACTGGCAAAATTGAGCCTAACTAGTATTACATGATCAGCTATACATAAACACAGTATTTTAAAAAGTTTGCACTGCTTAATTCAGCAGCACTGTTTCCATAAAAGTTAGAAAAAACACCCCAAACCAACCAACCCATACTACACATAAACAAAGTTTGAAGGGAGTCTTTTCTTATTTAATGCAACTCAGGAAGGAAAATAAATATCTGTACGAAGAACACATGGAAACTTACTTGGTCTTGACTACTGAGCAGGGGCACACAAAGGTAATTTAGAAGAACTATGCTTTTGCTTCCCAGGCAATCTGCAATCCTTTTCACTCTTCACTGCCAGTCACTCAGCTGAATGACCCTCTAAACCACCTTTTTTCTACACCTTCTGCCCCAGCCAAACCTAATTAGACTGGGGGTAAGGAATGAGGGAGCTCAGTTCTCTGAGCAGTACAGAAAGGGGAAAGGTGTGATCATGACCCTCTTCAGCAGTTACCTGATCAAGGGGGTATTGCCTAGACATTTGTGGGGAAGGCAGATGGTTTTACAGGCAAGTATTTAGAGAAAATATTTCACAGATATTTACTCTCAATAGATTTCCTAATTTTTGCTGCTGAACAGAAGCAAGGGTATCTTCACTCAAATGTCTTTTGTACTGATAGAAATTGACTGATTATGGAGATCTGGATTTACTGACCAATGTATCTAACAGGTATATTTAAAGTAGCTTGGGAGTTTCCCAGGTAAATGAAACAGAAACACCTTCTTGAAAAGGTGACGACAACAAATGTAGGAGATTAGATTAATACAAAAGCACAGTTTAAGCATTACCCTATAGTTCAGGAAAAGCCTGAAAAAGCTCTAGGATATGATTTTAGTAGAGGTTAAATGTGGCCAATTTCTCTTCAGTACTCTGAACTGGAAACATTTAGCAAACAATTAATTAGGGATTTTTTGAATAGTCATATATGAGAGATAGTAAAATAAAGACTTAAAAAATTTACTTACCATTTGTCAAGCGATCAAACAAGAAAATGTCAAAATCCCACATTCCCACTTTGGATAGCATATGCTGGAAAAAACAAATGTGAAAAGGCCAATGACTGGTATGTCACACTGTAAAGCAGATTTTAATTATTATTGCACATTAATCAGTCAAGGATTGGTTACTGCAGCTTTAAAGTTTTGTTCGAGAAACCTATAGACGTTGTATTTGAAATATCAGAAATCAGGCTCATGTAGCTGTTCTGCATAAAATATCACTTGCACTTTTAACTGGGCAGGTTTTGAACATAACACTAAAAATACCTTTTAAATGCAACTCAAAACTAGGAATAACATAAACCAAAATATTAAGAAAATATTCCTTTTTACTGCACAAATTCTTTATTGTTTCTTCATGTCCCTGAATTGTCAGTGCAAATTTTCTTAGGTTTTTAATATAGTGTTTTAAAATCTTAGCTCTCGTGGTGAATATGAGTTACAATGTGCTAAACAAAGCAGTACACAGGAATAGCTTTTATAAACTTAGATACAGTGCTGTTAAACCTACTCAGACACGCAGAAGAATCCACCATTACCACCAAATGCAGTGTTTTTACAGCTACATCAGTTGAGTCAGGAGACTGATTCTGGACTATTTCTATGACCTACAGTGATGTATGTGTGAATGAAATACGCACTCACTCCCATCTCTAGTCTATATTCAAACAATTCTGGATTCTTAATTACTTTATCTCCTCTAGCACAGAATAAAAACTGGCTAGGCACATAACCCCAATGCCATATCAGTTGTGCAAGTTTTGCTAGAAAATACCATTCAAAGTGAGTGCAAGAGCTGCAAAATAAGATGATTATATTTTGATCACTGTGAAGTTCTTTGTAGTCAATGTTCCCTGCTTCCTAGCCTTTGCCACTACAGAGAGCTATCGTGGGTTGCCTAATAGCTGTTCCATACCAGATGAGAGACACCTGTCTTTTTTCAAGGGGATGATCTAAATCCTGCGTCAGGGCTGCACTCAAATCAGTAACTTAACCAGAAAGCCTTCATTCTTTAATAAATCCAGATTATAATTTCAGTTGTTGGAATCCGAAAATGCTGAATAGATTTAGCAGCATTTTCTGTTGCTTTGAGACCTAAGCCTTCAAGGCCGTAACCTCAAATGAGGAACTGACAATCTGTTGTGAGGCAGGCATGTAACGTGGGTCATTTAAGAAAGATCAACCATAAATTTGGTTATCTGCAGACTAAAACAAACTGACACTCTCAGTAGTATTATTAAAAGAAATGGAGATCTGGAGACCTGTCTTACCCTTGCTTGCCCAAGGTAGTCCTCATCCAGTAGGTACAGAGAGGCTTGTGGTACAATTCCACGCAGTAACCGGGATGCATGGAAATATCTCTGGAAACTTAACAGTCTTTTCACTTTTTTCTTGGTGCCGATTTCCCCTGAGAGTGTAGTATCTGTAAAAAGTAATCAGTACAGAAACCATGAAACCCAGGATGATGGATGACATTATCTGTTTGATAAGAGAAATATCAAACACTTTAAAATAGTAATACAAAAATCATAAATTTCATGCTTCTTGCCAAGCCACATGAAGGAGCAGTATTCAAATCACTTCAGCATAATACATTTGTTTATTTCAGAAAGGAAATATGTTCCAGGAAAGAGAATACTAATGTGGGTCTTGGAAGATCTGAGTTCAGTACACTGCCTGCTACAGCCTTTAATGTGACCCAGGCTAAGTCACTGGGGGGAAGGGGGTGATACATCTCCTAAAGAGGGAGCCTAAATGACTAGACGGAGTTAGACACAGGAAAGCTGCCCCTACCCTCTGTGCCTCCGTTCCCTAACTATACAACTGAAAATAACATTACCTTGCTATCTCACTGGAGTGTCATTGAAATATACTAAAAATGGCACAGCACTAGAGTAACAAGGTGATCTTGAGTATAAAATCAAAGAAGTGACACCAAAAGAGAACTCAAAATACAGTTTGAAAACACAAATGTGTGACCCACTTTTGGAAAACAAAATGAAAGAGAGAAAGAAATAAGAATAGGTTAATAATCCTGTTGCGTTGTCTGCTGTTCTTTCTACACAGTAAAGCAAATTATAAATGAAGAAAATGTTTTAGCTCTGCAATGAGGAAAGCAGGTATATTCAGATAACACAGGCATTTCTGGTTAACAGAATATGCTCTTTTCACTCAGCACTAGGATAATTCTAATTCTCTAATTCTGTATTAGGAGATTTTCATATAGGGCTAAATGTGACACAAAAACCGAGGCAGTTTTTATACAGTGATTAAATCACTAATTAGAGTAATTAAATTACCTTGTTGTTAGTAAGAAAAATATGGAGGCTTTCTAAAACTCATAATGGTTTAGGTAATTTCACTTGAACTTTTAACAGAACCTCACATTCAGTTGTGGTGTTTTCATTTTGCAGCCTGGTGTAAGTTTTGGAAAAAAGGGAGGACGGAAATTGGACAGTTGGTCAAAGGTAGCAAGATTCAATATAGTTTTATTTGTAAGACAAACCTTGTAAGAAATTGAAGATTAAACTGTCCTTTGAGAGAACAGTAATGATTTCTTGAGATAAGAAGCTCCTCCATAGCAATTCACTGGATTTCGGGTTTAAGTAAGAGCTCATGAAAAATATCCATGCACTGAAGATGACGCTCTCTATTCTCTATTTTTCCATCTCTTTTTATGAAAAAATACTTCATGTTTTTTCTGCTGTGAAATTAAAATATCACTTTGTCTGCTGTTTCTATGAGTAGTATTACTCTGAGAGGATTTTCAGAGAAGTCACTAAGGTTTTTTTGGACCACAGATGGTTCAGGATTTGATTTCTCTAACAGCAGATGTGGGAGCACCCTCTGTAGCAAGTTTCTTCCTTATTAAGTAATCCAACAGCTACTGAGCAGCACAGAGTCAGTAACAACATCAAAAAAAGCCATCCTTATGTACTGAGTATCAATGTAACCTCCAACACCAGTCAGCTCATAGTTCTCATGGGCAGTCCAAAGACCTCACTGAGTTTTAATAATATAAAAGCACAAAATAACTTCATTGCAACTTGACAAGCCATGTGGTTTCCAGAATGCAAAGAGTAACAACACCACTACTGTACCAGTCTGAAGGTCAGGTTTTCATTTATGACGTACCAGCACCTGCCTTCATTTTCTCACACATTTTAAAAGCTGGAACAATTTCATGGCCTGTTGAAGGAGTGACTAATGTAGGTGCTAACAGTTACCCAGTGGCAGCGACACGTGGAGGAAGCAGTAGACTTGTTTTCATATTTCTTTTCATTTATATAGGGCTGCTACGAAATGGCTGGCATTCAGTTTAATTCCTGGATAACAAAACACTTTTAAAATAAATTCACTTTTTAAACTTGTGTTGGCTGTTTCTCGACTTTCTAGCTTTCCTATTTCCATCTTAGCCCACAAACTGTCACTACTTTCAGGTAACAAGTTTAAATTTTTAAGTGCAAAAAACTTCACTTTTTTACATTAAAAATTAGAAGTCGCTCCCACTAATTTTCATCTAAGTTAGTATCTGTATTTTCAGTTAAAGAGAGATGACTGAAATCACCACCTACACTCTCTTACACTGTCTTTAAAACTCACACATAAGAGTTGCTGTGGATGATTTCAAGGTAAAGGTTTGGCCTGAGTCCCAACAAGCAGCTGTACATTGGATTAAGAAGAAGTGGTTATTTTATCCTTTGAATTACCAGATCATTTCAGTAGCACAAATAATACTTGCCAAAGCACAAACACATCAGATGGAAACAAATATTTTCTTATTATGAAACATATTTTCTGAACTCAACCATCAAACTTGCTGCCCATTGCTCTGTATGGTTGTCATGGGTCTCAATTCAAATTCAATCAGCAGACAGTGAAACCTGACTTGATGCTTCAGCTGAGCGCTGTATTCCAATATATTATACAAAAAAGATTACCCACAATAATCTGTTGTCCTGTATTTTCATTCATAAGGGAAGAAGTTCATATTACTGATAAAGAATTGTAGCAAATGTATTTTCAAAACTGGACTCTTGACAGAACAGCCCAGACTCACACTGCAGGCTATCCATATGCAAACTCTGGATGTCGACTTAAAAGAATATCATATTAAAATCACATCCTTTGGGTCATTTCAGTAATAACTGATTTGCCTCTGAATCACAGGACTTATCAGCTGATTGCTATGACCCATTACAGATTACTGTGACATCCACAATAATGTACTTTAGTATGATGGTGTCTTGCATAAAATCAGACTCTGCCCTTCTCTGAGCACGACACACCCCAAACAAGTATAATCTCACCAGCATTTTCTCTTTCCCCTCCCAAGATCAGTGTCAAACAAAAAAAGAAAAGCTCAACTATATGAAGTTGAGAGAAAAAGGTTGATTAAAACAGAAGAGCAAAAGGCAAAGCAGCCAAGAGTGAACACTCAAATTCCGCCCTCAGCTCAGCAGTTGCATCTGAACCTCCCAGAAGCAAGGAGCCATTCCTAGCACATGGGACCAGCTGACACAAAATCAAGGTGCAGTTTGAAGATGAAATTAAGAGTTTATGTGAATGACTTACAGTAATATGCTGAACATACTACTTTATTCACAACTGTAAATTTCAATTTAAATCATAAATATAAAATTTTGATGATGACACATGATACAAGTCATACAAGTGCCTTCACGTGAAACTGAATTACAAAGTAAATGAATCAAAAATATTACTGCAGATATCCCTGAACTTCAGTGGTGGAACTATGGGTACGAAAACATATGCTGTAGCATCTGGTTAAATAACATGAGCTGCAATGCTCACATGGGAAGGATTTAGTAATTATGTGCAATTTTTAAATGAACATGAAAGACAAACAAGAATGTCTTTCGTTTATACCCACAGAACTTCCCTCAAGAATTGTGCTTAACTTTAATCATTATGGCAACTTCTGAATGTTTTGTTTACCTAAACAACTCCATCATCTGTATCTCTTAAAAGATGCCCATTCTCATGCTATGGAGTTACTGCCTAGCACAGGAGTTGCAGAAACCCTCCTCTGTACACTGAACAAAGCTACTGTATCCATTACACAGGTATCTTGTATGAATTACATACATGTTTACAGAAGTGTTCGTACAAGCATTCCTCACAAAGCTCAACTTCTGCCTTCAAAAGCTCAGGCCACCTAAGCTCGCAGCGTATCTCTTGATGTGTTTCAGCAGGCAAGCAAAGTGGCTGCATTTTTCTTCAGGTAATTTGAGAGCCACATCACGCACACACACACCAGCAGACCATGGATGATGTCTGCATTACTGCACGTGGCCCTCAAGAAGTTAATAAGCTGCAGGAATCAATGGCTGCTTTCTCTTTCCTAACACAGCTCCTCCAGTTACACTGATCTTCTTGCCTTTAATTGATCTGTGGCTCACTACACACCAACCTCTGTTATTTCAGGAAAAGAGGCTTCCTGCACTGGGAACTGCTACCAGTTTTCCTTCACATTTCTTTCACGCTGCTGCGCTAGCGCGTGCCCACAGGCAGCATGAATATAAAAATGATGGAGGTTATACTAACAATGGTTGAGTTAACATCCAGAAATGATCACATAAATCAAATTTGGACAAGGATGTACTTAACTCTGAACCAGACATTCATTACATTGTTACTGTTCTTTCGAAGTAAACAAACTTGGTTATGCATTCAAATAAAGCCTCTGAGTTTTTCCTCACAGTAATGCCTTTGTTATTTTATTGCACCTCAGCGTACAATAAAAAACAGGTCACCCAGCAGCATGAGTGGATAAAAAAAGGTTTACTAATTTTCAAAAGTGAACTGATTCAGAAAAGGGAAATGTTTTTTTTCCTCTTCTTTCCTAAAGAATGCAGAATAAATCAGGTCCTCAAGCAGCTGGCTTTGACTCATACAATTTATAATGCCCTTTCCCCTCTTCCAAGGATGCAAAGGCATTCCATACACAGCCACTGTATGGTCGAAGAGCCAGGCAGGACTGGTGGGAAAGTGCTGGGATATCTGGAAGATAAGGTGAGAGGGTGAATCCTGCAATTTAAGATCCAGACGATCTGCAAACAGCAAGGACTCTGGGAAACAATTTGTCTCTGGTGCTACAATTTCCTGTACTGGTTCCTGGCTTGACAGCTGGTTAGAAAGCTTTTCTTTGAGAGCCTAAGAGGTATGTAATTGACTTAGGAAGAACAACTGGTGTTTGTCCTTTTTTTTGTATGTAAAACTATGCCATGCATTTAGATCACCTTTACTGAAGTCGTTTGGCATACTCATTGCATGCTTGGGTGCTGAATTTTTCTTACAAAGGAGAGTGCATAGCACCGATAGAAAAAAACTGCTATGCCTTCCTAATATCTTCTTACATTACAGATTTATCACAGTGTCCAAAAGACAACAGCAGCATTAGTAGGCGTAGTTGAACTAACAGAAGTAATCTAAAAATTAATGACAAACTTAGTATTCTAAATTTCACTTCTGGAGAAAACAATGGTCACCTAGAAGAACAGAAAAGCTCTTCTTTCTGCACTGTCTAGGTCTTCCTGATACGTTTCACCTTGTAGTCCAAATATCCTTCAGAAAGAAAACACTGAAGTTTTGAAAAAAGGCCCGAGAAAATGCACAAAGCACCAGAAGCCCACGTGGAAGGACTGTCACTTAAAAGCTTTCAGTCTAGAGCAAAAGGACCAAGCAGCTCAGATGATGACTCCAGTTCTAGCTCTCAATCATCTGTGGCTAGTGTAAGAAATTAACAAACAGGACTGATTCAAAAATAGTAAGATTGCGTCAATTTTATTGTCTCAATATAGACAGGTCACTGCAACTAAGAAGACAAACATGAACACCTTGCACTATATCACATCTACAGATTAAAAAGTGTTGCACTGAAATCTTGTAAATGCAGAAATCCTCATGAGACTTCCTCAAAACTGTATGGAATCCAAAAAAGTTGTGTTGTAAACACTTTGTTTTCACTTGCTTCTCTAGCATCTAAAATATTCTTTGTTCCTTGACATCTGATAAAATTGGTTTTTAGAGATCAAGTGCTCTCTGTTAGCTGCCACTGTTCATATAGGTTGCAACTGCATTATTTCTCTTTAGAGGCGTAAACTTTTCTTCAATTAGGCAGAAGCTGTGAGAAAGAGAGAGGGACCCTGAACACATCAGAGAAGAGCACAAAATTAGAAGCATAGCAAAAGAACTTCCAAATTTTCTGCTTTTGAGTAAAAATTTTGTTCTCCAACCATGTGCACAAGTGCACAAAACTAATGCAAAGCCCTGTTTACAGAGGCAGTACTCATGCTTCTCTGGCTAGTGTGACAGGTTCTGAGACACCACCTTTCTAGGTGACCTGGCTTTGGAGTTTCCTTTTCTTTGAACATCACTTGAAGTGATGGCAGCTTGTAACAGCTGAGTTTCCAACTCACAAGGTTCTTGCACAATTGTTGGCGTCTTGAAGAACATTAGTCATGGAGTTTCCTCCCCATCCCAAAATACATTATTTTTGATACTGTTTGAAAGAGAATACAGAATTTAAGAATTATGCTGATAATCCCACTTATATACTGAATAATCCTATTACAACAAGCTCTGGAAAAACTAGGGTTTCAAAGACCACTTAAGTAATAGAACATTAGCCATAATAACAGGAAGAGGAATAGATTAAATCAAAAATTGAGATGGATTTAGATGTGTTTCTTATCACAATTTGAAGCCTTTATTTGGGCTATCACTCACCTTTATGCAAACAAACATTTTGGCATCTTTTATTAAGCCTCCTCCAAGTTCTTAGGAAATGGCATGTTGTGCTCTGTTTTGTCACAATCTCATTATCATTTCAATATGAACCTTTGCTTTGCCACTTCAATCTCTGTACAGCAGTCAGGACCTTTTCTTCCTAAAACTGCAAATGTTCTCTAGCTGATTACAGTCTCTCCAACAGGAAATGGTGCATCCCCTCCTCCTTCACTCCCCTTGAGAAAAAACAACATAACCCGCAATAACAGCAAACACAATTCTCATTTATCATTTTAATGATCCCTTCTCCTTGTTCTTTCTTTTCCTCTGGCCATTTGGAAAGTATCCTCAGTGTTATCTTCAGTACATCCTTTCCCTTTTCTAATCAAGCAAAAGAAGGTGGGGTGGCAGAACGGGTCACGCATAATTTGGCAACTTTTAAAGGGACATCTTCAGTTAACTGAATCCCAAGCCTGTACTAAAAAAATAAGTTACAGATGTGTGTAATCAGGTCAGTGTTCACTAAGACTTTGTGTGTGAAGCACATGTAGGTTTTTTGTTTGTTTTGCTTGCTGTCATGAGTCCTCCTGAAGCATTCATAACCCAAAATGATGCATTTTGTTAGCATATGAGGGCATGTGCATCTATCAGTTTTAAATTCTGGCTTTCATTTTTCTGCAAGTGTGGCATTAAAGCTAAACAAGGAGCATGAATGGCAGGAAGCAGAATATACTTTTCAATCAAACTTTGTTATTAAATTTTGCTGATAACAACACTTACAAAAATACAAAATGCAAACACTTCCACCAAAAAAAAAAACCCTTTGCTGTTATTTGATGAAAAGGGTGAACGGGATTGACTTCCAACAACAGGAAGAATTTTTTAACATAGTGAGGAGTTACTAGAAAAGAGAACAATCTCTGTGCTGAAATATTAAGAGGATTCCAATTTCTCTTCCTTGAACAAGTACTGATAGCAAGGCCACAGGCTGACCAGTTCTGGAAATGTTCGTCCCATTCAAACAAGCTAACCGGATTAAGAACCCTATGCATCTTAGGGGTGTTGATGAGGATCTTTTGGATGGGCTTATCCATGAGGAACTAGGGGAGGCATTATGTAGAAATAATGCAGACCTCGTAAGATCTCTCCCTTTCCAATTTAAAAACCATCTGGAACTTTGGGCTCATCTCCACAGGCTGGGTTGGGATCCGAGTAATCCAATCAGCCCTTGAAACTTCCTCACAAGACTTTTAGTGTCCTAATTTAACCTAGGTCAGAAATATCTAAAAAGGCATCTCTCACTCCCACTTCTTTTTCTAGCCAAAGGCAACAAAACAAGGCACTTAACCAAACTCTTTTTAACCTCGCTCAGTTGGGTTCAGGTTACTTGATGGTTCACTTTTGGGTTGGTGGCTGTGGTTAAGTTTTATTTTCCCTGGAGATGGGCCCTACCTGAAAGCCCTGGAGTGTTCAAAATCCAAACCCAAAAATGAATGTAAAGTTTGCAATGGACCCTTCTGTAGACAGGCAGAAACCACAGATTCAAATGTCCACAGACTTTGGTTCTTTGAGATGGAGACATTTTCATGACTTCATATCTTCCCTTACTAATCCTGACAACACTTTATTTCTCCGATACCTAATTCATCACATGCCTGCAAAGTATGTGATGAATTCACTTTATTTGCAAACAAACTGAAAACCAGAGTATTTTGCTTGACTCCAATCAGACAGTAAATCAAGGACAGAGACTGAATGTTACCTAGTACTACCATTTATCACCATCTGGAGTCAGAAGTATATAATCTGTAATAAATTAATTTGCCAAGGTAAGCTTAAAGCCGGTGGGTTTCTTTTGGATTCAACTTCTGCCTGCATGACAACATTAAGATCCTAAGTAATACAGAGACATACCTTTGGAATGTCTACAGACATGTTTTGACATTTTACATATTCTCAGATCCCACTCTGTGCTCCTGTTGTGCAACGTGTAAGAGAACAGAAATCTCTCTGGGTAACTCTATTTGGGGTACAGAGACTCCAATCTGTAGGTCACATATATAAATACTGAAGTGAATACTGAAGAAGTGAATTAAATATTAAATATTAAATTAAAGGCTAATAATTTTGTCATTTGCAAGCCAAAATTTAATCCAGATAAAAGCTTAGCATAAACAAGATGGGAACTGGAGAATTTAAGAACCTTGTTGTCTTCTGACTTGCTTGACAAGCATAATTGTAAATAACAAGTTACTTATCTCAGCTGTAAACTATGTTATTTTGTTACTCTACTTGATTGAAGCTGGCAATAAAACAAAGTATCTGAGATAATTGCACTAGGGTGAGGTCTTCTTGCTTATTGCTGAAGGTTTACCTACAAGTCTAGATTTATCACAAGGAATTCCCTCAAACTTTGAGTTAAGGCAATGAAGAAGTGTACCATCACAGTCACCAAAAAACCTCATCATGAGATAATGAAATCCATTTAAATCAGTGCATATTAGTCACTGGTGAGATCTGGTTCAATGACTCACTGAGCAACTTTGTGAATCAGAGAACTAAATTATTGCTTACCATAGTTATGCTCCTTTATTCCTCAAATCCAAACTATACTCTGCTAAAAGGAAAATTGGATTAATTTTCACAGCAGAAGTGTTTCAAATTCTAAATTATTACCCTGCAAATATTCAGTTTAACTCCTTTTCTGTCCTGTGAACACAGTAAGGTTCATTTATTTCACTGAAATGCGGAAGCGCCAATCAGCTGCCGACATCAATTTCAACCTGCATCAGGTTCAGTTTCAAGCTTGGGCTATCCACTTCAGAGTCAAAATTTCCTAAAACTTGTGAGGTTTGGTTTGGAATTAATTGAAGAGAAAACTCTCACCCTATTTTCTATAAACATATATATAGGTCTCTGCAAAATTTTTGTCTCTTATTTTAGGAGTTTGTAAAGTCTGATATTGGTTCATTAAGCCTCCTACTGAACGTGGAGCCCCAAGTCTGTCAGGAGGGACTTATTTTTCTCTGGGGGATGTCAGGGGCCATTGGGAGCAGGTGGTTTGGCTGCCCTATCAGGACAGAAGGAGGGTTGGTGGGCTTGCCTCCAGTGGGTCTCCACACCAGGCTGACAAGCAGCAGCTGCCGCAGCTTCCCCGCAGGAGGAGCAGAACCTGGTAGGTCACACATCAACACAGAACGGAACCTGGTAGGTCACACAGGTCTCTCTCTACAAGTTGCAGGACTAACTCTACAGGCTGGGGCAAACACACCCTCCTCAGAAAACAGAACCAGGGAGTTCTTGGTGACACAGGGATATTTTACACTCAGTGTGGTATTCCAGAGTCATCTTAAGAGTCTCCAAACCCACCAGTGCAACTATGCCTAGGAAAGCTTGCAACTAGGCAGAGAAAAGACAGGAAGACACTAAAACTCTGCACCTCCCCCAGACAGGATCCTGAAATATCCCCATGGTCCCGACAGTCTGGCAAAGACAAGGTGAAGTAACACTAATTTTCTGGATACTGCAGAGAGTCACCAGAGGAATGTGTAGATGGCATCACAGACATTAGCTCAAACAGCAAGAAGCCAACGTTAATCCAGTTGGCTTTGATTAGGGCTACAGAAGATCCCATTTTCAGAATGCAGAAAGTTTTCCTATCCAAAAAGACTTCATGGTGTCTTAAGTTACACAGAGACTTTAGTGTAGGACTCCAGGAAAAACAAAAGATATGGTCAGTCAGTGTCAACCCTGAACAGACAAAGTAGGGAAAAATCCACTAATTTGACTGAATCGGCAAGTACACTAAAAAAAAGTTACATTTAAGTAACCTTTAGTCTGACGTTAAATATCAATGCCCTGTATTTTTTTTTACATGCGAATTTACATAATAGACGTCAACTCTGTTCAAGAATGAGCTTCAGTGTTTTCCCTGACTTTAACACAAGGCTGGTACTGTTATTTCGAACAGTATTTCAGATGAGAGATGGAACAATCGCTATTTAAGCTCAGTTTGTTAGTGAGAAGCTGGAGTAATGTTTGTGCTGCATTTGTTTATGACCTCTGAGGATATTTACTATAAAATTTCCTCTGCCTCTTTCCTCCCTCACTCCAACACCTTTCAGCATACAGTTGCTGCCTGCCAGTTACTGCCCCCAAACAAAAGCAACACGGTGACAAAATTTTACTTCAAGTATTTGTTGGGTACTTTTCAAGAAAGTGTGCAGTAGTGACATTTATATACATTTCTTTTTGACAGGATGTGCAGCACCATGTTTTTTGCTGCTTATGTGCTTATGTTTTTTGCTGCTTCTGCACAGCAGAAATGGATTTAACAGACAGATGTAGATGAACAAATAATACAAATGCTTGTTTACTTCCTGGCAAAACACATCTGCATGCTCTGAAACTGAGCATCTTCATTTACTTGTAGGTCACCAAGTAAGCCAGGCCCAGTGCACTTGCCAGCTACAAAATCAGTAGCCAAGTATCTAAAAATCTCACTTCATTTTCCACTGAAAAATTAAGCCAACACTACTCCTTAGAGAGAAAACGTTAAATATATAAAAACCTGAAAACCATGGGAAATCCAAAATCAGGATCACTGCTTTCCCTTACAGAGATCATGATCAGCCATACTGACTTATCTCAGGTTATGGAAAGGCAGTAAGAAGAGTAAGTTGGAGGTCTCTGTGACAGAGAGCACGGGAACACAGAACCCCAGGTGCCCCACCCCGTTGGACCAGAGGTGCACACACAAGGAGGCACCACTTTTTAGGGTCAGCAGTTATGGTTACGGGGGTTATGTGGAGTGCCCTGCTCCTGGCATGATCAAAGGCTGAGTGTTCACCAGGACATGCCTCGCCATGGATGTCTCTCTACACAACCCACGGACAGCACCAGCATTTTCCAGAAGCTGGCAGGATCTGTAGGATGGCAGAATTCATCTACAGGGGTTAAAAGTGAAAGCCCTATCGCCAGAAAAAAACCCGAAAATTTTTCAGTTTCTTTACCCATGGAGAAGAAAGAACACAAGAATGGAATTTTATATAATGTGTATGTATTCAAATAAAAAAAGAAATCATTTAGTCACATTTGAATATTAATATATATCCACTTCTACTTCATGAATGAAAGTGCTTCATTTTCTCTCAGTCTTTATAAGGGCATGCATGACCAGTACCATTTCCAGCTAGCCTACATCTGACTTTTCTTCATGTTTTTCATTGGCAAGTCAGAACTAAATTGTCCTCAAAACTCTGCTCAACCAGTAAGTTATTGCCTTTGTCCTGGGAAAACTGATGGACCCACCTTACCCCTTATGTCTTTCTACCTCAGCCATAGCAAGCTCTCCGATGGACTTACAACCCAGAAAATGCCTTTAATCAGCAAGACTGATAGCAGCACGTTGCTGGGTGGCAGTAATTCTGCCAGTGTGGGTGAATGCAGCTCATCAGAGCCCAAGTCCTCCCACTCCCAGGAGCTCCTCTTCACTCCTGACTCCCAGACAGCCCTCCTGCTTTGCTTCCTCCCCTCTTCCTCCTCCCTTCCCCTTCCCCAGGCACCCAGACAAGGAGTTACAGAAAGGAGAATTCAACCTTTGGTTCGACAATTGCTCTTTGATGAAAAGCACAATCGCTAGAAGCACAACAGTATCAGCACTAAAACTGCTGGAGTTTCAGTCTGTTTTGATGAAGACAGTGAGTAACAGTTTTTTCAGAAGTTACTTGTGCAGCACGCGAGGACACATCGAGATCTGCCCGTGTCTGCAAACTGCAGTTAACACAGCATCCAGGCTGAATGCTACAGGGCCCAAGACTAAGTGGTCACTGGTTTTTTATTTTGTTATCTTTTACACACTCGCTAATGGGTTTGCATCAGTATAGAGAGTCCATCAGGTGAAAAAAAACCCAACAGGGTCTCGATTTATTTTTCTTTCTTTTTAGATTTGCCGTCCTTTATTTACAACAGTGGCAAAATAACTTCAATCAAAATGAGGTTAAGATTATTTTTAACAGATGTTCACTGCTGGCCTGACCCAAAATCCATTGACGTCAATGAGAAGACTCCATGGGGCTTTGGATTGGGTTCTAATTGTTGGAAAAATTAATGTTATTGTAAACCACTGGTCAGTGCTGTCACATGCTCCCCTTCTGTGCCAATTCTATATGACCGGATAACAGCCTCACATAAATCTGTTCCAACTGTTGTCTAAGAGGCTAAAGGACACAGAGGTTTATCTTTTTAATTCTGAACCACTCCCGCTCCTTCCCCAGCATACCCCATGGCCCTACTGTATTTACATTTGACAGACTGCGCATTATGGACACTATTCATGCAATCAAAATATTTCACAGCCAGACACTGAGTGGAAATAATGGAATTAATGCTGACTGTGTGAAGACAGCTGAGCTATAGATATGTATGAGATGAGACGCTTTGGTTCATACACTTTCAATAGAGATTTTTATTTATTTTTATTTAAATGCAGACCTGAAAGAAGGGTTGCACTTACTGTTAAGAAGACGGAAGTCTATAAATGGGTAGGAGCCGCGGCGCTCGGAGACAACTCCTGTCTGACCTCTCACCCGTGCATCTCCTGCAAAACACAAAATCCCCAGAGACATTAGAAGGGGCAGCTGCCTTTCTCTGCTGTTTTGATCTTGATCTATTTTCTAATACAAAGTGACGACATTACACTCCTCCAGTGGGAAAACTAAGGTCCAAAAAATCATCTCCCATGACATCCCTGGGTAATTGGGTAAAGCAGTACAGCTGATCCTCTTATCAGAACAAAGACATAAAAAACCCTTCATTGCTGGCTGGGATTAAACCACATTATCCTACTGAAGAGCTGCTTGCCCAGCAAGCAGACTCTCATTGCTTCACAAATAGTGCTGACATCTGCTTTTTTTTCTCAGGCAAGAACAGGTAGGACTCTGACTGTCATGGCTTCACACACAAAGGTCCCAGTCCTGGACCAGGCTCACTATCCAACTGACCTCCAAAGTTGTGGGACTCGTCTCAAAATCATCACTTGATGAAAAAATCCCCCGCAAAAAAGTATGAAGATTTTTTTGAAGTTACGTGGGTGGTTTGTTTGTTTGTTTGTTTTTGTTTTACTTTCTGCTCTTTGAGCACTCTGGAAAATGCAAGCCTTCTCCTTAAACACTGCAGCTGTTTTATGTAAGTGAAAACCTGATGTTCTCAGATAAGCATTACTCTGGAGCATTAGTACGTATATTTAAAGATTATTAAGTGACAACACAATACTTAGTACTGCTGTGCAATTCACACTGACTAGTTCCTGACTTACCATGTAATATTGATGAAATAGGCAAAACTAATTTAAGGAGAAAAATGCTCCTCAGGATGAGTAAGAGTTACAAAACCTCTCTCCAAGTAGACAGGAAGTAGTGGGAAGATGTCATTTTTACGTTTCCATATCTTTAAGTATCTTGTAGTGCAATGTAATTGTTTTTTACAGGCAATTAACAAGACCAAAATATTAAAAATTCTTAAATAAGATGAAGTTTGGGGACTTTGAGGTTCTAGTTAGACTACTCTAGTTCTTCACCATACTAATTCCTCTTCTACAGAAACAGAGACTGCAGTGTTGAAAGCACACCCACTGCACATCCATACACAGCTCACACTGTAGTCCTCTCAAAGTTTGCAATAAATTATGAATTATTAGTTTGAATTGTACTTCCTCTGGGATACAAATATAGCGTCTGACTAATCTAAACAACAATAATTTAACAATTTGGCTGCTAGTGCTAGCTTCTACTGCTCGTGTTTAAAAACAAGAAAACATCTTGTAGCATAAAAGAAGGACCTAGTTAAATGCTATTATTTTTTTTCTATCTAATGTTCACTTAAAATGTGCTTATAATTATGTTTAAGCGAAGAAAGCCAAGTAGAATTATTAAGTTAAATATTTGAGGTGGAAAAAAACTTCCATGCCCTCTAGGGGTCCTTAGAGATACGAAAGACACAAGAGAGTGCATGCAAATTAAGAATATTTCAAACACAGTGACTTTTGATTATAAATATAAATCTAGGTTCTCTCACCCTTACTTTCACTTTGCTTTTTTGCTCCCAGAGACAGAACACGTGTTCCCTGTTCTCGGCTCCCGCTTGCCAACCACTCTAAGGAACCAGTCCAAAACAACTCAAGATGTTGTTGACCCCACTTACCCCTCCTGATAGCAGGGGCAGGAGGTGCAAACCTCTACCTGCTCTTCAGCCGTTCCACTTCAAAGGCATGGTAATGCCCTGGGTCTACCTTCATCAGCAGTTTAAAATTACATGCAACTTGTGGCAGTGAAGGTGTACGAACCCATCCCCCGCGATCCTTGTGTTAAAGAGTAGAAGGGTGGAGCAAATAGCTGGAGAGTTTGTAGAACACCGACGCGAGATTCATCAGCACCCACAAGCCAGAGCCCATGAAGCAGCACCCAGACTTAAAAGCATTGCTCTCTGCCACAGGTAACGCCATCAGATTGGCTCACGTGTGCAGAAAGAGTAACAATGGCAAGCATATAGTACACATTATATAAACTCAAAAAAATCAGGCAGGCTTGAGCCTGCTACTAATACAGGCATCAGCAAATTAAGAACCGGTGTGAATTCAGAGCATGCCTTGACCGACGCTTTTGTTTTTCTGTAGGCACCAAAGAATTAACAGGAAACTGCAAGTAATCCCCTGCATTACCCACTGATAAATATGTCACTTGTGACTATATCAGCAGAGACATTTGAAAAAAAAAAAAAGAGAGAGAAATTCAGACTCCAAAAATCTGAAAAAACACCCAAAGCATATGATACTATAAAATCAGCAAGACTGATTTTCTTTCTAGACATGAAATAATATATCTATCAAATCAAAGAAGGTACCATAGTACTAGAGAAAAAGAAAATCATATACAGTCATTTATCAAAAAGATTGCTTAACTCTGATCTCAATAGTATGATGCCAACTTTTGAGGACGAGAATGCTAAAGGTAGGTAGACAGCTATAACACTGAAGAAAACACAACGTGGGCTTACCAAAAGTAGGCCATACAAGATACTTAATTACCTCAAATAAAATAGCTGTTAGACAAAAGGAAAAGAAAGCAATACTGTAGTGCAATTCAGCCATATGGACTTTGTTAAACACACAAGAGAAGGCAAGAGATGAGTACAAAAACTGAAGACCAAAAATAAGAAAATAACACGGTGCACTGAAAGGAAACTTTTGTTTGGGAACAATTACTCCATGATCTCCATGATATTTAGAAAATTCATACTGGGAATGGTCCTAAAGAATTTTTATTGATGATCTTGACACAGAAGAGCATGTGTGATACTTGAGAATAACACAATGCTGGGAGATACCAGGTATTAACAGCTACAGCTGTTTTACATTAAGTTCACTGCTGCTGTCACCTTTTCTGTCCCAACTGCTCTGTGGCCCAGATACCTGGATGTTCCTGGTAGCCCAGCTTCCTCCCATGGTGCTGCTGTCTCATACAGAACTACAGACTAGCCAAATTAGATGCTTATGTACACTATTCAAAGCAATTTCAGCAAAGAGAGGAAAAGCAATGGAGCTACTGATGCCATTAGTAAGAAATGTGAGTGAGTTTTACTGAACTAGCAAAGCCCAGGAACTGAAGTCATGGCAAATTGGTGACGATTCCAATTGGCTATTTGTGTAGTTTTACATTTTTTACAGACAATATAACTTTGGCTTGTCTCTAGCACTATAGGAATCTGTATGCAGAATAAATCTGCATCCCTGCTGACTTAGGAAATGCCACTAAAATCTTTATATTCTTATATGATCATTAACTTTATCCTGAGGGAAGGCAAGTTTCTGATGAGTCAAAGATGTTATCAAGTAGCTCTACCTCATGAATCTGTTATTTCAAAATACTTAACCAGGTGCCACCTAGTCTCTCTCTACATCATTAGAGAAAGATTAGTTAGGAAGTGGTGGTGGGCTACAACCACACCTCCCTTCCTCCATTTTTTCTTGGCTCGTGTATTTGAAAAAATATTTATATACTTCCTCATTACTTTTAATTACATCTAAGTACACTCAACAGAGAAACTAAGAACAGGAATTGCACCAGATATACAACTTATCACATGAGTTTTAATTTCTAAGAGGCAAGGGCTGTTCATGGCAACACACTCGATGTTATTTTTTTGCTTTGGCAGATGACTTTGAGGCTGACTTTCATCAGTCCACCAGATTTATTTCTCTTCATCTCCACCTTAAAAATCAAGCTAAACAGTTGTTCTGACAATTTATGCAATTAGCAGTTTTAGATAAATAATCCTTTTTAGAGCAAAAGGAAGGAATTCTGTGGTAACAAGGCAGGAAATTTTGACAGCTCATTGTGTTCCCAAATGAAACAAGCAGGGTGAAGGGAAATGGTCAGGGTACAGGTTCTCCTTGACTGCTTTGGGCTGCAGATGCAAGGCTGGAACATGTGCAGCTGTGAACACCAGGGGCTGCACCCTCACTGGCGCCAAGCTGCCACAAGAGCTTCCAGCAGGGACATCTCCCAGGGGCTGCTGTGCTCCCGAATTTTACTTTGTCCTCACTAAAACAGACAAGAACACAAGCCAAATAAACCAGAGCAACCAATATAAGGAGCCAGTGCTGTGACTGACATGCATGACAGCTCTCAGGCACGAGAAAACCAGCTATAGAGCAAGAACCATGGCACTACTACAGCCATAGCATCAAGGGCACTTCAAGATGGTTCAGAAGGGTTAAGAAAAAATAAGGCAGCTCTTAACTGTCTTTCACATCTGGAGGAAAGAGCCATCTGCACTGAGGAAAACAACTTCTCCAAGACTTGCCTGAAACGGCACGTGATTCAATTTCACTGAGCAAGCACAACAAATTAGGAGAGAAAATAAGGCCATAGCTGTGACAAAACAACAGAGTAGCTTCATCCAGCAGAAGTTAGGACGAACCACCAAATTATTGATTCTATTTAGTACACAGCTCCATGTGGTAAGTCAGCAATACCACAGCAAATTCACAAGAGGTTACAACTATTTATTCCAGTCAAGCTTTCTTAAAATCTTCATTCCAGTATTTCTTAAGTTCAGGGCACATACTGCAGTGGCTGACAACTTTTCATGGAAAACCAAGCAGCAGCAGTAAGGCCTCTTGTGGACTCCATGCAGCCCATGGCTCCTCCACTATTTGAGTTATGAAAAGGCTTCGGATTTCTGACCTGAAGGAAGAGGACTTGATGATGTTTTAAGCATCAATCTGGTTTTAGTGGAAAGCTTTCCAAAAGAGAGAAGTGTTGCTCTGTAAAAGTAGCAAACTCAAATGAAAAGTTACGTTAAAAATGAATACCAGAATTACTGGAATTAGATTCTTATTTGAAGACAACTAATGCTTGTTCATGGTGATTCATGCTGGTTTGGATTATTTTCATTTTGTTGTATTAGTGCTATAAGTGTTACTGTAAATTCTTGTTTGTAGAAGGCATTTTATAAAGATTTCTCATGTGCATCAGATCTTCTGAACAAAACCATTTCCTCTGAACAGACACAGAGAGACTGATTTAAAGGTTGCAGACTCAGGACGACTTCCCTTTGCAGCAGAAGAAACTGAAGCAGCCATCTCACTTCATTCATTTGTAAGCACTGAATTTTTAAGCACATAAACATTCCAAAATGTAAGGTTTTCCATGCCATATGCTGTATGGTTCTACTATTTCTGCTAATAGTCCTTATGAGCTCATAAGTATTGATTTCAGCCAGTGTATTCTGCAGTTTTGTTTCAAAATGCTCTGCAAAGGAAAGGAACTGCTGGTAATCCCTTTTTACAAAAAAGGGATAAAATGATGATGTAGAAACTGTAATTCAGTTTTGTCAATGTTTTTTACATAGAAAATCACTTGATTTCCCTAGTAGTGGTCCTACCCTGTCAATTAATTATTTTTATTTATTCATTACCAGTCAATTACATGAAGTTCAACTATTGAAAATACCTTTTCCAGCTTCAGATGAGACATTTCACGCATCCTCTGTTTTCTTAGTATTTTGAAGTGAATGGTGGTTCCTTTGTTGAACAACAACTACTGGTACTGCTTTACTGTACCTGCCAGCTCTAATTTCTGCCCTCCTTTACTGACCAGAACCCATACCACTGTTGTATCTTAACCTCCCAAACAGTACTATCACCACTCGTTGTGCTGATCAGTAGAATGCAAGAAAGAGAAGTTGACAATATGTTCATAAACCCCTTCTCAATGCTGGAATTCTGGTTATGTCTTACCTGGATATAGAGGAAGACCCTAGAATCCACAGGCACACCTTTAACAGCTGTCCATTCTGACAAATGAACAAGTTAAATGAACATTTTACAGACACTCTATCATATGACTTCCGTGACTCTGGTAAAAAGACTGAGCTGACGTATCTTGAGGCAAAGCTCTTACAACATGAAGACTTTGGAAAACGTTCTTGCAGACAAGTGAAAACCAAGAGGATGAGAAAACTGCCATAGAGAACCAGGTAACAGCAGTCATCAGAAACTTAGATACTGAAGTAGTACCCACATTTCCCTCTTCACAGACCTGTCTCTTCTTGCATGAGCAAATGCAGAGCCTGCAACACTAACATCTGACTGAAAAAGTGGCCAGAGTCGACTGGACAGACATCGACTCTTTGCTGCATGAGCCAACAAAGGTAGGTTTCCAAAATGTCAGTGTATTATATTGCACTGGAAGTTCTTTCACTTGTTTTTGAGTTTGATAATGGGCTACGAATTATTGCCTTAAGGTCAAACGTATTTCACACACTCGTAGGTCTAAATGAGTGGATAGAGGTAGGTGCCTCCGCCCAGTGACTAACACTTAAAGAGACTGAATTACCTCTCAAAGACCCATGTTTCTGACTTTGGTGCAGATGGAGTCCAAGACCCTTCTTTTCCTAAATTAGGTGTCATGATTATAAGCAGACCTTGGGAGCGGGGGAAGAATCCAAGACCTCACCTGTGAGGATTGTATTCAGACAGCTGAGACTACACCAAACCCCTTATCTGTGAGTATGCCTTTCACTGTGATTATCCCTGTGACTATTTGCTAACAAACACAACAGATGCATACACCTTTAGTTCACACCAATGCAGGCACACTCTCAAAACACGTCTGTACTGTGTGCACTCGTACAGTGTAGTATTATCCCACAGCTCAGTTAAACAAAAACCAGCACTTGTTATGCAACAGTCATTGGAGTACTGCTCTGGATAAATCACAGTAACTTATTTCTTTGATTCTACTGCGTGATATCTACTTCACTTTCAGTATTTTCTAGATAAAAATACAAAAGTTTATATAAAAGTTTACATAAAGTGCTAAACCACAGGACACAGAGAGGGAGCGTAAGAACAGGCAATTTACACAGCCTGCTTAATTAGGAAATTTTCCTTTCAAAGGCATGAGAGATTCAGACATAGAAAGGAGCTTGCCAGTACAAATTTTGCAAAATTCAGCCAACGGCTTTCACATGCAGATAAAAAGATAGACAAGTGTTGTTATCTAGCAGGAAAGATTAGGGAGTTATTGAACTAAAACCAGGAGACAGGTCTTGAAAAAAATAACCCAACAAGAAAAAATGGTGACCTGTATAAATACAGCATTTTAAGTGCAGAGGACAGAAGTTATCTATCACCACCTCCATATTTGAAAGGCACGGTTTAGACAACCATCTCGACTTTGGTAAATATTTTCCTTGCACTGTATTGTAAAGAGCAAGCCACCTACTATCTAGAGGGGCTGACGTCACTAGTAAGAGAGGCAAAGGAAAGCCTGGGAGAACAGTAGCATATGACTGATGGCATCTTGAGAGTCTCACTGCTGAGATCCCAAATGGAAGCACTCTGGCTGACTTCAGGCTTACCACAGTGCTGCTGCTCAGCAGGCCTGGCGCAGTAACAGAGATCCTGGGGCACTCTGCAGCAGACAGGATCCTCTTAGTAAAGTGCATACAAGCATTCCAAGTTCTAATGCTAGGAACCACCTGTTTGTATCTCGAAGTTTTGTATGGCGTTATTGGTGGGGCAATTCTGTCTCCAAATATTGATCACTGACTTTATAGGAAAAGTGGATATTCATACAGATAGGGCACTGAACTGTCTTGATATCCTTGTCTTCCTGAATGGTTTGATAGCTTGTAAATTGCTCTGCATTAGAGGATAGGAGCCATGTCAGCAGAATCAGGTTCTTGCATTGCTATCATTGCCACTACTCTAGCGCCCTGCTGGCAAGCAGCGAAACTTACTGGTTTTCCTAAAAATGAAACTGAATCGTAAGTAACACCTTAAAAACTAAAGGATGCATCCAGCAACGTTAAGAGCTGTAATAACAGTAATAACAGCTAGAGCATACTCGTAGCAACAGGTAGTAGGCTGCATTACCATGGCAACTTTGAACATAATATCTTACCGCCATACTGCTCCCATCCCTCTCCCAAATGAATTACAGCATAAATAAAAGAACATTATTAGTTATTCAATTTGAAATTTTTTGATTCTAGTCTTCAGCTAGACTCTCAACTACTGAAATAAACATGTATTTAATAACAAACTTCTAAGACATGTACACTCCCAATTCCAAGTCATTAGGCTTTCATTTTGTATGAAAGAAAAAGCACAAAAGATCTGTGTTTTTTCTAAGACCAGTGCCAAAATGAGGTATAGAATTCAAATTTCTATGCACAGTGCAACAGGTGAAGCTACTTCTGTTGCCATTCCCCAAAAATAAGGATTTTCTTCACTCATAGATACATCAAAACCCAAAGTTATCCCAAATATAAATTACATTTTCTTAACTGTAGTAACATTCTAAATACAGATACTCTTTCAGAGACTCTTTTGCATTTGCCTACGTATTGTAACGTCAAACTGAATTCTGTCAAACATCTACATCTTATTTTATTATATGGATTTCTGATTTGAACATTGTCAGTGCTTTAAATGCTTCTACTGTGAGAACACAATTGGACTCCTTGAATCCACCAGTGAGGGTTTTGCAGTTGAAAAACAGATTCTTTTTCTGCAGAAAGTTGAGCTAATTGTTGAGCATTTATTCAACCAAGTCTGCCTTACTACTCTGCATTCTCATTTCTCACCCACCAATAGTATTTGTTAAATGATCTCTTAAATTAACTTTTTAATTTTTGTTCTGCAAGTTCTTCAAGAACTTACATATGTACGTATACACATATAATGGGTTGCACTGACTGAGCCACAAGGTATCATTCTCATTTTCTGCTAATGCTGGCAAGCAGAAAACAGTTGATATTACAATCCATGTAAATCTAGCAAAGCCATTGCTTAAAATTTGATATATTATATATACTAAATTTATGTAAAATAACAACTGATATAATGACATAAACATTAACGAAAACATGCTGCTCATTCCAAAGTGTAACAGAACAAGTGGCATTTTTTTTTTTAAATGTTCAATAATTTGGTATTAACATTTTTTGTTTCTGAGAAAGAGAGGGCATGCTTGGAAATAACATGCAGGATGATAATCATAAGCCCTGAGCTCATTTCCTGGTTTCTTATGGAACAAACAGTTTTCTTTCCATGCCTCAGTTTTCCACTTCGGTGTTTCGTTTGTTCTGAGTAGACAACAAGTTCTCTAATGCAGGGCCTCAGTGGTTCAACAGCATTTTCTACCTGCAGTTCTGGTCCTGGTTTCTAGATTACCGCAATTCAAACACTAATTATCTCTGCTTTTTTTACAACCACCAGTTAAGTTAGACAACACAGAAGAAAATGAATGCAGAGGGGTTTACTCGTGCCATTAAATCAAAATTTGCTTTCAACTCTTTAACAGGACACTTAAGAAAATTTCCCTCTATTTCCACAGCTTTGCCCACAAGATTTCTCCACCCTCTCTTTCCCATTAAACTACAAAAGACACATGTTTAAAACTGTAAGTAGTAATACAGCAATTGCCATTGACTACTTTTGAAACACCTAACATTAGGCAAAACCTCAAGTCTATCAATAGTTTTTACAGAATGGCAGCCTGTGGAGCCAAGCAGGAAAAGCACGAGACCCTCCGAATTTGCTCGCCTCTGATTTTGTGCTGAAACTGCATGGCTGCCGTTCACCTCACACAAGAGGAGTCTGAGTCTCTGCTGATTCAGTGTGTCTCACCATATCTAACGCGTGGTGCTTGCACAGCCCTTCGAGGTGCATCAGTACAAAGGCGATGCTAGAGATGAGTGAGACACAATAAACTTAATTTGTCTCAATCTTGTGCACTAACCACAGCAGGATCCTTCCTTGTCAGTCTCTGCATGTTCTTCATCTCCTCTTTTCTGACTCTGCTCTGCACCTATACATATATACATACATATACATATAAATGCATCTATCCCTAACTCGTACGTGACCCTTCTTCCTCACCTCCGACTCAGCAGTAATTCAGCCTCCCCTCTGCTCACTGCCTTCTCCTGAGGCTGGAGTACTGTGCAGTGGTGTAGCAACCAGCCCAGCAGCACTGGCCACTTATTCTTCCCCATGGGGCTACCCCAAGGGTCTTCATGGCTGGAGAGAGCAATGACAGGGAGAAGGAGGAGAAGGAAGCGCTGAGCATGGGCTTGGCAGCACAGGGAGGTGCCTGTTACATCTTGCAGGAGAAAACTTTACTCATGACCTGAAGCTTTGCTCTGATTAAAAGCTTTATCTGCATGGTAGACTGCAGGAACAAATGTCTTGAGTTTAATAATTTGAATTCTTTTTGTACATTATATATTGCAATAAATTCTTCTCTTTCTTTTGAATTCAAAAGAAGTATCAATGGTAAATAACTGTAGATCTTCTTTCTTATTTTTAAATTTGGCTTAGTATCTCTATGGAACACCTAACATTAGGCAAAACCTCCACAATTCAGTGAATTACTGATCAATAAGGTTAGAGAATTTTCTCCAAAATAAGCACTGGTTTTTAGCAATAAGGCAACCTTAGCATTATTTGCTTCTTCAAGACGAGTATTTCCTGAGCTAGACTAGTCCATATCTTATCATGCAATACTTCTTAATATGAAGTATTTTTTTAATAGAAAGATAGCATATGTAGGTAACATAACTATTTGGAATGGAACCTGTTTAATTTTGATGCTTGACGCAAGAACAAAGCTGCATCAAGTGGAAGCTGATCTTAACTGTTCTACTGTTTGGAAAATACTTTTCTCTTCTTGTTTTTTACACTAGTTTTCAAATAATTCATTGGATCTAAAAAAAACCAAACAACAAAACCAAACAAAAAAACCCCACCAAAAAACACCACACCCAAATCATCAAATCCAGAACCCTAATCTGGCTATAATTTAGCAAATATGCTACCTCTTACACTTAAACAGATCACTGATCTGGATCATTCTTGCTTTGGACTATGCATTTAAATTTCAAAACTTCAGGAAAGGGTGGCACAAGAGAAAGCTCTGGATCAGTTTCACGTTATTCAAACATTAACATAGTCTCTGTGCCTCGTTCACTGTTATGGTTCAGTTGCCTTAAATATCTATAGTCTAAAGTACAATTAAATAGCATTTTGCCTTTTTTCTTCATGGCACATTCTTATGAGAGGTAAGCACAAGCTGGCTCAAAGGAAAATAATTATCTACATATTTCTGTAATTACAAAACACCTGATAAACACATCTAATTAGGTGCTTCCCATGGGCAAAGACTGGTTATTTCCCCAGAATGTGGTTTTGTGTTTCCTGGGATGGCTGAGCCCTGACCACGACACAAAGCAGCAGCAGGAGCAAGTGGCATTTGGGCCTCTTCTCCAGCAGATGTGCTGGCAACCAGAGCTTCACTGAGCCCAGTAAATGTGCAAGCTGCTGCCAGGCAGCCTCTACCAACTTCTTATGGAGAATACGGGGTTCCACTCCAGCTCTTTATTCCAGAAACTGCAAAACTTTAGCATCTGAAAGGAAGAGCAACTAGCAAGGCATGCAGAGAGAGTTAAGCATGGCTTACCGTAACCAGACTCCCTCTCAAGGACCTCTTACATCACCATCTTCTCCCCTCATCCCGTAATTATGTACACTGAGTGTTGATTTCACTTTGACAAACAATAATGCCCCATAAGGGACCTGCACTGAACACTGCCCTTTGTGAGGAAAGGGCAAGCATACCTGAGGAGAGGGAAATCCTGTCTTGCCCTGGAAACAAATAGATTCTGCTGGGCCCCTTGCTGAGGAGGATGGACAGAGCAGGGGAGAGAAAGCATTTTTCTCCTTCCTCCTACTCTGTACCTACTTCCACAAGAAGTCAGGAAAAAAACTGGTTTTCAGACAGCGAACTACACTGCTCAACATATGCATCAATAAATATTTGATTAATAATCTTCCAAACCCACCGTGAATGGACAAAATCATGAATTAAAATTCTAAAAACTGTACAATCTGCTGATTGGCCCAACCCAGCAGTCTCCATTTATGAACAACTATACTGGAGCTACACCTCAAGACTATCTGTAATTCAGGCCCATTGGGGCATAAACCTTGCCAAAGTTTTATTTACTGTGTCAGCATCAAAAACCAGGAGGCATATACAGGCAACTCACTCTGAAGGGAGCCAGGGAGGAAGCTTTTTGGGGATGTTGGCAGTCCAGAGCATGCTGGCATCATACCCTTTCTGGAAGCCAAGACACACAGTACTATCTTCCTGTTTAACGTCTTCCAATTACTCCATCCTTTAAGAAGCATCATTAGTAAATATATTTAATTTTTTAACTTTAAGGTTAACTTTATATTTGAAGTTTCCACTAAAAGCCCCGTGCATTTCATCCTCGTTTTTAGTTAATACAGAAAAACAACAAAACCAAAACAGCATCAAAAATATTAACAACATTTCAGATGTTTTTTACATGAGAAATTCCGGGTTGTCTGACGGACAGCATACACTGCAATACTGCCTTTCTACACAACCAGGACTGAAAACAGAAGCCGAAGCTTTTGTCTCCTGTGTTTTAACATACTCTTAGGGAATTCAAATAGTTGCTCAAGTCTTTCAGAAAGAAGAAAAAACTGCAATCTAAAACTTGTAATTCACCAAACAAAGATAGTTTTTTGGGTGGAGGCAAAGAATACTGGAGATGTTTTTATAAATCCCAAAGGAACAATAAACTATGCAAACAGTAATTTAATTTTGTTTTGTCTCAAAATTTACCTTTCAATTACAGCGAAACAACGCAAGAGTTCTGTCTTAGATACTTAACAGATCCTTTTCTGAGCAATCCTGCTCCACAGGCTCCTCCTCAAATAGTATTTTAAAGGAGAAAGAGCAAGACAGCACTTCAGTATTTGCTCTTCACAAACCCCTGTAAATTCCAACAGAGAATAGCTCTGGCAGACATCTTTTGGCATGTGCATGTGAAGACACAGAAAAAGTATTTCTCGACTCATACTCTTGTGCAATTCATACTAAGCAAAGGGTTTTTTTTAATTGCTTTTTGTTTTGCATTTGGTGAGGGTTTTTTTGTTGTTCTGGGAATTGACAGACATAACAGAAAAAACAGTAAGATTACTGTCTTTTTCTTCAGAACATATCAGCTTGAATAAACATTGAGGGTTACTTGAAGCAACATTCAGAAAAAGATTTTGTTTGTCCTAGAATCTACCTTAACAGTATATTCAGAAGCTAAGGGTTAGCAAAGAAAAATCAAGACCTGCATGAAAATAATCTTAACTAGTTAGACTCGACTCCCAAATGATATCTAATATAAAGGTTCTTCAAATTAGGTTTTAAATTGTTACAGAAAAGCAGTTCAGAAACTGCTAGAAAACTTACAAGAACCTTCTTCCCTCAAATATTTGGCTGACTGACTGAACCAGTGAAACACTTACCTAAACACTTGGAAATTCTGAACAAAATAAATTTTAATTTGGTTCTACATTGATGAGAAAGTCCATGAAGATTTGTAGAATCAGCTCATCATTATAACATTACTGAGGAATGTAATAAAATTCTGTCTATAGTTGTAGAACTGACGAATTTTTTGGACCAGGCTCTAATACCAGATGTATATTACTGGGAAAAACACTGTACTCTGTTAGTTCCCACACAAGTGTAGCAAGGTAATGTACACTGTATTCACAGCTATTCAAACACAGATCCTGTATCAACTACATGGTGAAAAACACTGATTAAAATTCTACCAGCTGACGGAAGTGTGCCTTTTATCTTAACAAATGACATATACTCCAGTTCACCTTAAAGTAAGCCTCTTGTTTTATTCCTCCCCAATACCAAACAGCTGAGTAATTCTCTCTCCAGAATGCAACACGATCCATTGCAGCAGGAAGGGATTGGTATAGAGAAAAATAAATCAATTCTGCCAGCACCATCTTATTTGTTTAGCACACTGCCGCTGTGAGCTCATACTTCAGATTAGTTGTTTCAGTATGAGATATTCCTATTCTCTCAGTCTTTATGAGATCAAGCTCTGCAAATGTTTGTTGGGTTTTTGTCCCTAGATATAGGAAGAACAGTTTTTCCTAGATCTCAGATACCAAGTACTGGTGCCTTCAGTCCCTGTGTTGGCTGCTGCAGTTGCTCTGAGATCTGCTGGCCCATCTCCAGGTGTCCCGCCAGCCCTGGACACTGAGAGATCTCATACACAAAGGCCAGCAGAGGTGGTGGCTACACAGGGGTACTCCCCACAAAGGAGCTGAACAGCCTGCCCTGCTTTTTTACCTGAAAAGACAAATCTGATTTTTCTGAACTGACTTTCCATTTGTATAACAAAAGGGGAAAATAATTTCAACTCCATAGAAATGAGAATGGGGTTCTGGGGGTGACCTAGTTGCTTTCCCATTCCTTGATCATCTCTGTGACCTCATTTTCCAATCTCAATAACTGACATCATCACTGGGGATCCCGGAAAAGTAAATGTGTTGGTCTGGGGAGGTGTTGGGAGTACCAAGAAAAAACGAACAGGTTGTCCTGAGCCTTCCACAGCAGGAACAGCTGATGCAGCGCTCCCCCAGGCCCCTGGGGCAGAGGCAGCAGTCTCTGTTCCCAAATCTTTCATTTTCAGAACTGGAATGACTGCATCTGCATTCAGATACTGCAAAGTCTGCAGACAGTGCAGGAACCACTGTGGTCAGTGAAAAATCAAAGTCGTTGGCACTGCTGAAGGGTGAAAACAAACTCAAGCAAACAGGATCCTATCATTACTAAAAAGATATGCTATTCTGTTTGCGTATTACTGAGGAGTCTTGAGATTTCAGATCAGAAACTGAGCTGGAAATCACAACTTGTAAAAATCACACGTATTCAAGACCTTGATCCAACAGCCTCAGAACTCCTTCTCCTAAAAACAAGCAGAGACATCCAGAACTCCTAGGACACTCATGTCAGGCTGTGAGGAAATTCAGCAGAGACCAACACACTTTTCAAAAACTAGACTCAAAAATTCACTTATAATTTTTTTTTTTCCCCTGGTCAAGTAAATACCTGAAGTGGAACAGACAGAAAGTGCAAGAAATTGAAGTTAATATACACTTTCTAAAATGAAACATATGTAACTGTAAGTCCTGTATCCATTCTCAACATGCTAACACATATAAAGGAAAAAATACTACATTATACACTAACATCCAGAGATATTAGTGAAGAATGGAGAAACTGAACTGGGTTTTAGCAAATCACTAAATTGTTTTCAGTAATACCTTGTCTAGCAGATATAAAAGGTAGTATACCAGATTTTTCTTTCTCTGTAAAATGAGCTTCTCAGAGAAGAGCATACGTAGCTAAACCAGAGTAGTACAGAGGCTGTTACTTGAGTTTCTTTCGCAACTACAAGGTATTGGAAAAAGAAGCACCTTTGCCAACAACCTTTGTAGCATTACTTACAATCCTCAAAAAATGTGCATAATCATAAAAAAAACAGTAGTCACAGAGTACAAATATTTTCACTACATTTATGAGAGGGTGGAGGGAGCCAAGGGGGATCAAAGCCAACTATTCTACATCTGTCCTCAGTGTTTCATTCACGTGTCTTTCCTTCATTTATTTTCTCTGAGATTTTATGTGCTCTTACCATATTTTCAGTTGAAATAAAGTAAATTTTAGCTCACATGGAATTCTGTGTCATCTAATCAATATTTGAGGAGGCAGTGCTCTGAGAATTTTTCTATAAATATTAACATTACATACAGTAAAAATAACCATACTGGAAAAATTCTCCTACACCATAGGGCATCTTCAAATATCTTCAGATGATTTCACATCCTAGTTCTTGAAGGACAACACATTCCCTGAACAAAACAGTCTTACGTGTTTGATAGATTCTGAGAAGAAATTCTTTAACAATCTTAATTCTCTAACCTTATCAACAGTAATAAATAGGACAGGTGTGAAGCATATTTATTTTATTGAAAGCTATTCTGCACATCTAAGAAGGCTTCATCTCTACCCATTCTTCAAAGGCTTTTATTATTTTACACAGTACAATAAACTTTCAGTAACACCTTGTCTTTTTCTGTCACACCAGTATGAATGGATTTGAGGGGGGTTTCCCTTCCCAATATGATTTTTTTTCAAAACACGAGGCACTTAACATTTCAGAATTATCATAATTAATTTTATACCCGAAGACTGCTAACGATGTGTGTTTGCTGTTGTTTTTAAGAGTAAAAGTGGGTTTGTATAAACAGCCCTGCATCATCTGCCTGGCAAGCTATCGGCTCCATCTGTGAGCAGCCCTTCAGTTTGGAAGCTCCTGCCTAATTACTGCAGACAGATGTTGTCCTGCTGTAGCTGTAGACACTGTGGAGGCTCCTGCCATGTTAATTAACTAGCTTAAAGACATTCCTTTTATGGACTGAAAAACCTAGAAACACACTAGAAATGCAAGGTCTCACCTTACCTCCATTTTTTTTTCCTAAATGTAATTTTCTCTATATTCCCTGCTACATGCTCAGTGGAAATTCAGCCTAGCTTGGTGACAGGTATGTTTAACCTCTCCTCACCAAAGCAGTCCTTTTCAGATGGCTTTGGGCAACTACTCCAGGAGACTAGCTTAATTGTATACTTGCCAGAGACTAATTTCACTAAAGCAGCCTATGATCCACGATTTCTCTAAAGGTTATACTGACAAAACAACAAGTGTCAAAGTTGGCCATTAATTAAATCAGACTGGTACAGGATTTGAGTAGCCAGGTGCCTGAACAATCCTCCAATGGAGAAAAAAGCAAAGCGCAAAGAAAGGGGAAACAGAAATATATATTTACACACATGTAAAATACATGTTTATGTATATAAAAATATATTTAAACACATTTCAAAGATGTTTAAGATGTGATGTCTCCTACACCAGTGAATTGGCAAAGTAGTCAAAATAGTTGCTGTGTATTTTATCAAGGGAAACAAAGGTTTAAACACTGCAAGTATTTCAGGAACAAGAGCCTTTCCTAAAACTTTATTTAATCAGTAAGATCCAAAGATGAAAGAGTTTGACAAAAAGATTCAAATTGAGAAAATAAACTGTCCTTTCATTCTCTTGTTTATACTTTTATTCTGGCTGGGAAAACAGATGTTTGGGGATTAACTGAAAGAAAACATATATGCCCTGCTCCTCTTATGTCTTCAAGAAACACCGAAGAATTTTTATGTCACTAGTGGTAAAGGTCACAAAATATTCAGGGTTTTTTAACTAGTGTTGTTAGGGGTTGCTTTCCTTCGCAAAGCCTTCTACAAGTGGTCAGACAGAACCTGACCAGTCCAAAATACAGGTAGAACACCAGACTCTTCCAGTTAATGCAAGCAAGGTATGACGGTAAACTAGGCTCAGGTCACTCTTACGTAGTTGTTTATAAATATAAAGTCCATTTCACATATGGGAAACTAATGCTGGAAACTGAAACTGACTTCTGAGAATCCATTAAGTCCAAACTCCTTCATACCAAACACTGCTCATCCTTCACCCTACTATTAATTAGAACATTTAGTTCACACTAAGGTGTTTTGGTCTCCAAGAGACTTCTGCACTCCAGAACAAAGGTGGATAACAGG
The DNA here is from genome assembly GCA_013397755.1 of Cnemophilus loriae. NCBI lineage: Eukaryota > Metazoa > Chordata > Aves > Passeriformes > Corvidae > Cnemophilus > Cnemophilus loriae. The sequence goes on from VZTF01000256.1 coordinate 597,697, forward strand.
ATGTCACCTCAGGTTTTCAGTACCTGAAATCTCTGCAACAAGCAAGTAAGTGCATGCCCAGACGATTGCAACAGACAAACAAATGAAAAGAGTCATGATCCCCAAAAGTGACTTGTTTTGAAGTAAATTAATGTTGAAATCGAAAAAGTTCCCATATTTATACTCAGATCACTAAATTATCCCACAACATAGCTCTGAGTTTCCGTGACACAAAACATCACAACAACATACAGATCAAGGTGCAGAGCTGGACCTGACTTTTGGGATTCTCCTAATGCAGTCTAATGGAGAGGCAGCTCCTGAGTCTGGGCTCCAGTTCACAAACAGGCCATGTCCTAGTGCCACTTTATCCTTCCACTTGGTCCCAATAAAAGGCGAATTTAGTCGTAAGTGCAACTGCAGCCTTCCATCTCTCAGGTCAATGCACACTGCCCTGCAGTAACGTTTCACCAGCTGTAAGGCAGAGGCAGGAGACAAGAGGCACTAACTAAAATCTACTCGTAACTAAGGGAAATGCTGATACAGAGAACTGAAAAATCAGATGAAAATTAACAGAAGAGCCAGGAGCACACAGCATGATGTCGTTGAAGTAAGGGAGCATTCATATAGAATCTATTCCATCTTCACCACCTATAACTAACTATCTCTTACAAGACTTTTGAACCTCAAATTACTAGATTTCATTAAACCGTCTCAGACATCAGTATAAATACCACTGTAAAAAAAAAGGATGTCTTTCCTATATGGAAGGTATTAGTCCTGCGGAGGTCCCATTGAAAAGTAGAAAAGAAGTCCCTTTGAAAAAAGAACTTGGACATTGGTTGAGGCAACACAGCAGTCAGCATATAGAGCATAGATGCTAAATGACTGTGATGTACTCAGTAGGTTAGCAAACAACTGTACAAAATGAAATGGGAATGCACATGCACACCCAAAATATGTAGCAGGCACACAGATGCTGCAGTACAGATGGCTGCCCTGAAAGACGTAAATGCAAACAAAACACCCCACTGCCTAGAACATGATGTTCTTGAGCGTGTGACGGCTAGTGTGACATCTTTAAAAATATCTCATTTGTAAGGTATGAAAGATGATATATAATTACTTCTTCACAGCTCTGCAGTAGGTCCAACATCCTTCCTCCTTTGTATGAAAAATCTATTACAGTCGACTCTGAGCCTCCATAATTGGTCTCCATTAGTAATGATTTACATGATATTACAGCTGTCACTGAATGTCAAGGTAATTTTCCTGTTTTCTTTCTTTGAATCCTTTTATAAATTTTAGTTTAAAAGAGTACCTACTGTAAACATGTTCTAACAGAGAAGACTGCTAAAGAATAACAAATTCTAAAGGACATGAGATGGAGATTTTGAAATATCTTGTCATTACGGAATTGACATTATTCATTTCTAGCTATGAAGACTTTGTATTTCATTTTGCACCCAAGGAAACATTGTGAGTATTGAAGAATTCAATTTTCTGATCTGACAATGGCATAGGATAGGGTGGAACAATCTGTCACTCCACATGGAAACTTGGAAATGTGATGGTTTCAATTCATACAGCTTTAGTGCTTGCTAAGAAATTCAAAGTTAATTTTCATAAAAGCCATTTCTTAGGATTGCATGCCAAAACTGGGTTTAGGTCCTGCAGGCCTGAAAACTTCCAGAAAGAGGACAGGCCTTGAGCTGCCTCCAATTTCCAGCTCTAAGGCTGGAGGAGAAGCCAATGTTGGAAATGAGGCTGCCTCCCACACCAATCGCGTGTTGGATGGAGGAACGTGGCACACTGGTGCATGACATGGCAAGCTGGCAGAGCAGCACAGAGTTGAAACGTCCTGGCTGTATACTGTGAGACACTGGACCCAAAAGAGATGCAGTAAAAGGATCCTCTCATCAAAGGAGCTGTTCTAGACTGAGATCGACTGGAACTTGGTGGGTACACGAACACAGACTACAAGTACAGCTTCTCCGTGGGTGTGACTCATGCAGCTCCTCATGGTGGTGTTGACAACAGACTTGTTAAGAGGGTCTTCTCAAAACCTACAGACCCAAGCTATGTCCTGCATTTCCACATTTGACAAATGTAGTCAAAGTCACTCTGTAGTCACTGACCTCTAACCAGGAAGATTAGGATTCAGAAAGAAATACAGATGATGGTGTTTCATAATACCATTTAGACATGGAAAATAACAAGGTAGGAAGAATGTATTGGCTGACACAATTGGACTGCTGCCTTCAAAATTGTTCCTCACAGTAATTTAGACCTTGGTTGATTTTTTTTTTTTTTTTTTCCACGGGCGGCTCTTTAATTTACACTTACTGAAGATTATTCAGGAGATTATTCAGGAACTACTTAGGAAAGCATAAGTGAACTTAAAGAGAAGTAAGACCCACTGGAAATCTGCCCTAGGCAGATTTGGTTTCATTTTGAATAATCCATCTTTCTTCCAAACACAAGTCCCATTGATTATCACTATAGAGAAAATCTGCTTTCCTTTAAAAAGTCATTAAGAGTAAGTTGGTTTGTGTTCGCTGATCTGTAGCCAAGTCTCCACGTCACAAAACAACCATTACCATTTACACTATTAGGTGAACTTCTCAGGGAGATTAATAGGGAGTTTTGAGGGCTCTGCTGTCCCAGCAGATGATGCTCAGTTATTCCTGAGGATCCCACTGCAGATCACGACAGAACAACTCAGAGAGAGCTAAACGGGAACAGCTGCAGGCACAAATGACCACGCCGTGACTGAACAGAGCAATTCACTCCTAACAGCTCCATGCTGTCCATAACAACCCATCATGAGCAGCACATCCTACTTGGAAAAAATATTTATCTGTCAAGTAGTAATTTTTTCAGTAAATTCATGCAGCAGTTCTTGGAAGCTCCAGACTACACCAAATATTGTTTGTCCCTAACAACCAAAGTGCAGAAAACACTGCAGTATTATTCTGTACTGAGGAGGGAGACCAAGAGAAAAGCAGAAGGCTGTTTTAAGATGTAATGCATTACTGAGTAAGAAAACCAAATTCGCCCTCCCCCCCCCACAGCCAGCCCATGAAATACAAAAACTATAAGCCTCCAACACGGTAGAGAAGTTTTGTTAATGCTTTAGCATGTGGAAGGAGAATACCATTTATCCAGAATCAGGAAACTGTCCAAAATCATGGTCAACAGTTACACATACTAAATATTAGGAGAGATATCTAAATCACGCTTGAATTGCTAACAACTACTTCATGAGACATAAATGGCAGGCAGACATAACTCAGGTGAGTTTTGTTCTTCCTTTTGTTCTTTCTTTTACTTTTTCCTAATGTTTTTCACCATCACGGCAAACAGCTAAACAGCAAACATTCTGATCCTCTGAGCTTTACTAAAATTTTTTTTCGCCAAAATATTTTAAAAACCCCCAACTTCGTAAGGTGTTGGGCAGAAGTGGGGCCAAGTAGCTGTGTATTGTGTTGGGTCTCAGCGTTGGCTCCTGCTGTATCGACTTTTCCTCTGCGACTCAGGCGTAAGACGGATGAAGGAAGAACTGTTCTCTCTCCCTGCGACCACAATGGGAAGGGATTGGGTTAAGCAGCACGGGCTGTATTTGCCTGCCCTCTCCTTGGTTTGTTTATGCTGTCAGAGCTACTGAGTGCTGGCAGCACAGCCAGGCTTGCCATGCACCTTAGGTCTGGGCATACGAGGGCGCTCCTGGCTGCTCTTGTTTGAGGAACGTAAGAAATAAAGGCAGCTTGGGGAAGGGAGTGGACTTAGAAGCTAAGATGTGGGTTTCTCTTGTACTGTCAATGAGGTGAGGGCCCCTATGGACCCATTCCAGCCTTACAATAACATACCTGGGGAGGTCAGCCTGGGGAACAGAAGAAGCCCCTACATCCCTCTGAGCTCTCCTAGCCTTCACATGCCCATCTGCTTCTACCAGAGCTTCCACCCCTCTGCATGGCCTGGCAAGTTCTACCAGCCTTCCTCAGCCTTCCTTGTCCTCAATTTTTTTTACTGGCACCAAAATACTGACCTCTCCTGCAATCAAAGGTAAGGACAGAATATGTGTTCCTTTGTCTTTGTTCTTGGAGTGGCCAAATTTTGCCTTGTCCATTGAGAAACCTTGAGCTGGATCTAGATCAGGCCATCACAAACTAATGTCACCAGAGTCTAGAAGAACCTAAAGGTTGAGAGAAAATTCCCTGTAGCTAATACTTAAATGTAAGCATTTGCATGTGAGCCACATGCCTCAGCTCCCATTCCAGTCAAAGCTGTAAGTCAGTGGAGCCTAGAGAAGTATTCAGTTGACTCAATTTCCACTGGCTACAGCAGGAACTTACATACCAAACTTGAAGCATCTTAACCTGGAGCTGAATCCCTGACCCCTAGTGACTAAGAACAAAATTCTCTAGAAGGACTACAGTTTTAGGACAGGCTGTATAGAAAGGAGATACCTATTTAAATGCTTGGGGTAATTTAGAATAACACATAGAATCCCATTAGAATCACCCTAATTTTTGGGAGTTCTTTTGTGGTTTTTTTTTTTTTTTGGGGGGGGGGGTTGGGGTTTTTTGTTGGTTTTTTGTGGAGGGGTTTCAATGAAATATTTTCAACTGTTATCTGATACAAAACTAATTTGACTTAAAGGCTATTAGTTCAATAGTACTAAGGGAAAAAAACCCCATCTAGACAGGTTTTCAGCAGAAACCTATTTTGTGGATATTACTCAAGAACACTGTAGCTTTCACTGTGTTTTCTGATTGTAAATTCATACTTTCCCAGTCTTAACTCAGGAAGACAATAACATACTAAAACATTTGCTTTTCATAGCAAGCTATGTTTAAGCTCAACTAATTAAACTAAACCCTTAGCAAGAAACTACTAACAGTACATAAGCATGCTTTGTGAAGTCAAAACTCAGAAACCACTCATTACCACAATAATTATACAATAATTGTGGTCAAATTCACTGAGCTACACTATGGTGCCCATATCTGAATATTTACTTCTAGCTCACCACAGATCATTAACTACCATCTTATACATTCTTGAGCAGCACTATGTGAGATGCTTTCAGGCTGTACAAACCCATTGAAAGATGTGGAAACATCCTCTGTCAGCTTGCCTAAATCTGCATAATCTTTGCTATCTGAAACTAATGAATACTAATTTAAAGGCTGCTTTCCAAATTCAGTCCCACAATGTAAATGCAACACCCACCACTCCTGTGAAAGTATCTAATGCTTCTACTTCACTGCACCTGCACAGCAGCTACATGCAACAGGAGAAAATGAGGATTTTCACCAGGGCAGTAAAAAAATGACATTTGAAATGTGTGTGTGTGTGTGCAGTATGAGTCAATATGTGCAGTTTGAGTCAATACGACAGTTTCCTCAGCTAGCCGAGGAATGCTGTGGTTGCCTAGCTGATGTTCAGTGCATTTTCATATATAGATGAAGCTCTGCTTGTTTAATGAAATTAGCACTAAAATGAACCATTTTCATTGCTGGAGATAGGGTTTTGCTGTAATTTCTTGCCTTTAAGAGGAGTAGGCTAATGGAAAAGTAACATTTTCGGTCTTAGCAAAAAGTCCCAAAGAAAGTTACATTACATTTTGGCTGGATTGGAAATACTAAGGGAATAATCCATCTCACAGTATTTTTGTTCAGTTTCCATGAGATTTTGGGTAAAGAATTTTGCTGGGCTTTGAACTTTAACAAGCCTACCATCTCAGGTCAGGTGACATTACTTTAAGACATTTCTTAACCAGCACACAACATCCATGGCTTTGACTAGTCCACATATGTAAGGGAGACTGCTAAGGCAGAACACTTATTTTCTTACGAATCCAGTCAAGGATCACGTAGACAGGCCTGGTATGATTCTGTCTTCATGTCTGTCCTCAAAAGAATACTGAGGTAAGACTTCTTTGCAGGCTTTTGTGTAAGCATAGGTTTCAGCTAGTGTGGGCCAAACCCTGAAACTGTAGGGAAAACAATTAAAATGCTAGAAAAACCAAAAAGCAAAGAGAACTCTTTTCATGGTCTCAGACAACGCTGTCCTTAGTGTGCAGTTTATCTGGATTTTGGGGTACTCCTCTGCAATTTCTAAGAAGCGACTCTAAAATAAGACACAGAACAGAATATATTTGAATCATGGGCATGCCTACAACAGGAAGCTGCATTTCAATACAAATTTTTCAAAGGCACCTTTTAAGACAGCAAACAATTGCTAACTTTTAAGAATTTTTCTGAAAGTTTGTGACAGGAATGTCAGCTTCTGGAAAGTGCTGACACACTGACATGTTATCTCCAATTAATTACAATCGCTAACATCTCTGCTGTTTCTTATTCTGAATAGATAAATTTCTATGGAACTAATAAGTGAATGAATCAAAGTACCTTAACTCATGAGCATTTTTATTACACATTTAGTCCTTTAAAGCACCGTATCAGGATGAGAGAAAATAAGAACTGTTAAGGAAGGGAGTCTTGAGTTGTTATGTGACTATTTTCTCTGATTCTCATCTTACACTTACAAGAACTCTGTAACTCCATAGACAGGATGATGATATTCTCATTCCTGCTTCATAGAGAGATGAGAGCATGCTCCGCTCTTCTACAGAGGTTGTTTTTTTTCACTCTAACTGCTCTTGTTATCAATCTAAACTGAATTCTACTCTTAGCAGATACCTATGACCACTCATCATTATTTTCTGAAGTTCGTGGCTCAGTGACAAAGCCTCTCATTAGAAGAAGGAATTTTTTCTCTCATCAGGATGTTTTTCCACCTCTGGCCTCCTGCATTTCCTTTGTTCATCTGCCTGTCTTTTCAAGAGAGATGTATGAAGTTCAAAATGTACAGCACCTGACAACTCTGTCTTTCTGCAATCTGCCACAGTTTCTGCATGAACTCTGTGCCCCAGCATTAGCAGCACAGTGGAGCCCATGGGAGGGCAGGGGGGTTCTCCCACCCAACAGGTTGTGCAAATGTGCAACTTTTTTTCTGCACAGGCAACTACGTTTTTGACAGCTCAAGGATGATTAAAATTTTCAAGAGCCTGGAAGGTATTTCTGCTAAAGCAGAAGGAAAATGGTGGGTAAACAAAGCAAATACATGCTAACCGCTTAGCAATAGCTTTTCTCTCTTCATGATTCCAGTTTTTGTTATCTTCCTGTCAAAAGTTGTTTATTTCATACACAGGCACTGTTGCACAAAGCCCTGCTAATCTGCCCTTGCCACATCCTCCTGTGCTTCAAATATAACAAAAGGTGATTTTCTTTCCTTTTTTGTCTAATTGATTTAAGTGAAGGACATGTTCTTTTCACTTAAAACCTTCTTTATACAAGACTGAAATACCATGTCTTAGACCCAAGCATTAAGTACTTATTACATATAAACAAACATACTGTCAAACCTGGCACTTGAAACAAAAAAAATTCTCCTTTCCCCAACATCTCTCTGTTCTCCACACTACTGCATTATTTGCTGTACTCAGATTCTGACCATAAGGGACTGTTCTTGTTGATAAATACAGTGTAAGTTTCCAACTCTATCAACATCCATCTGCTTGCCTAAAAGCTTCCATTTTGCTGTTATTTCATTAAACACAGAATCATGCAGTGAGGGGAAACAGATTTGGAAATAAAATGTTCATGCTTTCATGCTGGGTATGTCATGCAGAGCATGATGAGATGATGTATCTCCCCTTTCAGAATTTCAGGCAGAAGTAAGAGTTAACTGGATAGGATTGTCTCTCTCATGCATCCAGTCACACTTTCACAATGCCCTGAAACTGGCTTTTTCCAGCTTTTCCTTCATAAAGAATTGCTACCTATGTCCAGTCACAATGAGTTGTTAGACACTTATGAAACAAAATCAGCTTGCTTGGACTGATATTCTGAAAATTCAAAGCCATGAAAAGGATTCACAGGTCAGAGTAATCCAACGGTTAAAGAAAAATAGAATGCAGCTTAATAATTTTCAGTGCCAGCCCTGGTTTGATCCTATTTTACCCTAAAACCATCTTCAGACCCAAACTCAGGACAGCTCCAGATCTGTGGGATGGATGGGCCTGAAATGCACATGTACTCATCAGCCAAAGTGCAGAATAAGTCTGAATTTTGACCAAGCAAATGTATTTCTCCAATGACATTTTTTTTTTCCTTTTTGATCCTGACTGGTTCCTATAGGATATATGAGATTTAAAACAAGAGTGTTACAACTAAGAATTTGGACCTTGAGCTATTAAATTTCATAAGTTTTTCATTTGCACATCTGTGCCTAAGTAAGTATCACTCACTCCTACTCCTAACAACTTACTGTTGTGTTCAATGACAAAATACATAACCTTGAAAAGCCTTAACAGCCTTGCATTTCAAAGGCATTTCATAATTGTTTACCTCTTGGCTTGAACAGTAGTACTGTATGTACAAGGCTCTCCTTGAACTTGTGTAATTCAAAACTGTTTGGAAACTTTTCCTCAAACTAATTTCTTCAGGGGGGGAAAAAAAAAGCAAACAATAATAATAACAATATACTCCAATAAAAGATTTCTGTTAAGCCTTTTTGTTAAAAATAAAAAATTCCTTTCCCTTTTACCCCAGAAAAGCAGTTTTCATTCCTGCTTATTTCAAAGGAATGTCTGCAATTTTGCGGTATTATGCAAACCCCAATTAGCAGTCCACAAGGTGTTTTGAGAAACAGTGCCTAATGTGTTACAGGCACATTTAGTAGCCAACCTCCAACAGCCTGAAAAAATGCCTTTTTTGAAAGAAAGTTTGGGAATTAAGTCACCTCAATTTTACTGGGAAATGCTAATAGAAATAATTCTTCCAACAGTTAATAAAACTTCTTTTTTTTATTAGTTGTTGTTGCTTTATGTTCTCTTACAGGAACAGAGCAGGATATTTCTGGCACCTGAGCAATTTGGTTTCCTTCAGTCTTTCCTTAAAATCCAGTTCTGCAACTACTCACTGCTGAGCAAAGTGGTTAGTCTTACAAATTGTAGTCATTACTTGAGAGCAGTTCCAAAGACATCAGTTGATTACATTTGTTTATTTAGATTTGTTATGGGACCTAATAACTGTGGGTTTTTTTTTCACCTACACTGCCCAGCATAATAGCACACAGGTACTTAGGCTGCTTGATAGGGTAACGTTCAGGACTGGGTTTTACAGCAGTAAGAACAGTAAAGGATGGGGAACACTGTTTATTCTGGGAGCACTCCTGGGCTACACCAAGGCTACCACCGAGCAGAATGTGCTGTCTGACACAGCTTACCTGCACTTTGAAAACAAGACTGCACAGATTTAAAACACCCAAAGCAGCGCTGACACACACAAGTGACAGTGAAGTTGCTGCTCACTCACGGGGCTGAGGTTTTATTCCTCCCTTCCTCACCAGAACCGTGGAAAGATTTTATGAGCACCGAAGTCAGATGGAAGGTAAGGACATACATATGTGCATTTCAAACACTCATGACTGTATTATGCCGTGTATTTTATATCCCTTAATTTCTCTTCCCTGCAGAGGAAAAAACCCTCATCCCATTGTTAGCAATCTTTTACAAGTGATCCTACCCTAGCCAACTCCAGTAAGCACGTTTTATTGCTCAATTAATTCTTTATTTCTATCATGCCTAGGAACAGAAGCAAGATCTTGAAAAGTTTAAACCCTTTTTATTTTTGGCTCAACATTCTACACAAACTGTTTCTAAAACTCTCATCCTTTCTCACTGACACATAAAAGTTCCTGGTCTCCTTTCTCCAGTTTCTAATCATGCCTCAACTCTTCATGAAACTCCAAGAGGCCCCGGCAGGCTCAGCTCCTCTCTCTCATTCTTTGCTAGCACAAAGTGGGGCAGAGTGGGCCTTACTGGACAAAGGGACAAAAGAGGCAAGACTTTAAAGTTACTCTCGAAAGATCTTAATTATCAATAGGATAAACACAAAGAAGACAAGTATCTTACACTGTGATAATTTTTTCCTGAAGGCATAAAATAATGTGCATATCTAGAAACACCATGAATTACAGATCAGCTGTCTATACATTGTGTAAATGAATATTCAGTGCTTGAATTAGACATATTTATGAACCTCTGGGTCTGAGTACCATTTAAGTCATTCAATATCACATCAAAACTGATTTTTGTTTTAGTTTTCTTGAGAAGTCAGTCTTGCTGACCAACTGCCATTTTACTCTTCCTTGTTTTAAAGTCTGCAAAAGGAAAATACATATTTAAAAATATGAAAGCCATAAATCAGTAAATTAAAAGTTTCCGAGAAAGGATCTGAGCTTCAGCTGAGTGATTCTTACAATCTGGGCTTTACTCTATGCTTTACTGGGCCTCCAGCTGACAAAATGGGGTCAGACAGCCAAAAACTTGCCCTTCAGTCTGGGAAACTGGGAAGGGCTGAGTCAGTCACGAAATACGGGGCCCAATCTGTTCTGTTAGAACAGCCACTTTGGTAGCTGGTCTTGCTAAAAGGCCATTGCTTTCAACAGCCTGAAGTCTTCCAGGCAGTCACCAGCCTTCAAGTGTAAGGCAGGTTAAGTGATGGTTCTCAAAGTGTCAAAATTAGTTTATTAAAGCAACTGCCCTGCTGCTTAAGGTATCATCCCTCTAGCTCTGTAATGTTAGAGGAGCATGCAAACACCCCTAGCCTCCCTCAATGCAAGATATGTTAAACATGTTAAATAACCTGACTAATGAACTTGTAGGTGGTTTCCAAAGTTATCATCCATCTGTACCCACGTGCTGCAGGCTAGTTTTAAAGGTGAACTGTATAGGAGCCTCTGATACAAACTGTTTTCACCTCACTAGCAGGCATAGCAGTCTCTCTGCCGGAGGTCAGCACTGATGGCAAAGCATATATAGAAGGAGAAGGGTTTGGCCCTCTTCTTACCTGTCAACTAACATGAAAGCTCTCTAAGTCCATGCAGTTTCAAAGCTAGAAACTCAAAGACAAATTTATATGCTTTTTCCTGTTGAATTACAGCAGTAAGAATAACTGCCACTCTGAGCCTAAATAAAGTGCATTTAGGGCTTGGGCTCTATTTCAAGTTCTTATTAGTTCCTGGAAAGGTGCCACAGCAGCTCAAAACTTCTTCTGCCTGAAGTTGCCTAACTCTGCTGTACAAAGAGCACTGCATCTGCACGGAAAGAAGACTGGTTCCTTTGGATTCCCCACTTGTGGCCCTGCTTAGCTCTGTACAACCATACTCTCGACGTGCTGAGCTGCCTAAGCCAGAGACGCAGCTCTGCTCCCCATCTCCACGTTCCCCTGCAGCCCAGGAAACACAACCCGGTGCCACACAGCAAGAAGGCACTACCACTGATCCTACGCACAGATCACCTATGACATGCCAACACAGCCCTGAGCAGCTCCTGAGTGCCTCATGCATAATTCATGCCTCCCTAAAGTAGTTTCTATGTGTATTTTGACGGCTGACACTCCAAGCTCATTTCTGATCTGTTGCACCCTGGCATTGAAGAGCTCTAAATGCTAGCTGACTTCCCCCAGAAAGGATTTAGTTACACACAGACTCTTTGTTCTCCACACCTCCCCCCCACAAAAAAAAAAAAAAAAGCCTAGCAGCTTTCCTGTAAATTAGTTCATGCCTTCAGTAGCTAAAAAGGAAATAGAAGAAAGTCAGTTCCTTCCTCCACTCTGCATCTTATAACAGACTCATACAGAAAACCCAACACAGTGGTCACCCATCCTTCTCCCACCTTTCCTTTTCAAGCAGTGGCTCTTCGAAGGCCATCTCCTCTGGTAACAGTCTGCAGGCTGCACTTTCAGAGCCTGTTACTGATGATTTAGGAATATCACAGTCTGTGGCTCCACCAGCTTGACTTACTGCCTCTCTCGGCTGGTCAAGCGTTCAGGTGTGGTTTTCCACTCAAAGCAAGCAGGAAGATACACAACTCGAGGCAATGGGAGCTGGCAGGCAGCTCCTTCTGGTTTTGGGGGTTTTTTTTCATTATTTCTCCCATGTTTCTTTATTTGTAGAAACATCTTGTAAACAGAGACAGAAAAATTAAATATTTGCCCAGATTATCCCTGGTTCCATTGTAACATCTGTTTGCAGATTTTACATTTGATAACAAAGGGAGAGAAGTAACAGAGAAAACAGTTTTAATTGTTCCATCTTCCTCTCCCCTTCAAAGACTGAGTACTCCTATCCCCAAAGAGGACTGAATGCCACCTATTTCGTGAATTCGTGCCTCCTGTTCACAGGTCACCTTCCACCAGCACCTGTATCAAGCCTTAAAGAAATTATTTTCTTATTTCACCCTCAAGAATGACAGCCTGAAGTGGAGGTGATATACACCCTTACTTTCAAAGAAGTTTTTGATTTATACAGCACTCATGGGCTACTTAGATTTTTTGGGAACTGACAGATGATGTGGCTAAGCCATTCTCCATCATATTTGAATAGTTGTGGCATTTCAGTAAAGTTCCCACCAACTGAAAAAAGGGAAGCATAATCCCCATTTTTAAAAAGGGATATAAGGAAGACCTTGGGAACTGCAGGCTGGTCAGTCTCACATCTGTGACCAGCAAGATCATGGAGAAGATCCTCCTGGAAACAACACTGAATGCTCACATGGAAAATAAGGAGGTGACTGGTGACAGTAAACACAGCTTCAGTAAGGACAAATCATGCCTGACAAATTGGCGGCCTTCTACAATGGAATTAACATGTTGGTGGATAAGGGAAGAGCTGCTGACATCATCTACCTGGACTCGTGCAAAGCAGCTGATGCTGTCACACACAGTATCCCTGTCTCTAAACTGGAGAGACATGGATTTGACAGACAGACTATGCAGTGGATAAAGAACTGGCAGGATGGTTGCACTCAAGAGCTGCAGTCAATAGCTCAATGTCCAGGTGACAAGTGGCATTCCTCAGGGGCTGGCTTAGCAACCAGCACTGTTCCACACCTTTGCTGGCGGCATGGACAGTGGGATTGAGTGCACCCTCAGCAAGTTTGCCAACAACACCAGGCTCTATGGAGTGTTCGGTATGCTTGAAGGAAGGGATGCCATCCAGAGGGACTGTAACACGCTTGAGAAGCAGGCCTGTGCAAACCTCATTAAGTTCAACAAGACCAAGGGCAAGGTCCTGCACCTGGATGGGGGCAATCCCAAGCACAAGTGCAGGCTGAGCAGAGAATGGATTGAGGGCAGCCCTTGTGAGAAGGACTTAGAGATGTTGGTGGCTGAGAAACTTGACATGAATGGGCTGTGTAAGATTGCAGCCAAGGTGGTCAACCATGTCCTGGGCTGCATCAAAAGCAGCATGGCCAACAGGGTGATGGAGGTGTTTCTGCCACCTTAGTCTGCTCTCATGAGACCTCATCTGAAGTGCTGTATCCAGCTCTGGGGCCCCCAACATAAGAAGGACATGGACCTGTTGAAGCAGGTCCAGAGGAAGGACACCGAGATGCTCAGAGAGCTGGAGCACCTCTCTTATGAACAGAGTCTGAGAGAGTCGAGACCGTCCTGGAAATGAAAAGGCTGCAGGGAGACCTTATACCACCTTCCAGTACCTAAAGGGGGCCTACAGGAGACCTGGAGGGGGACTTTTTACAAGGGCATGAAGTGACAGAACAAGGGGAAATGATTTCAAACTGAAAGAGGGCAGGTTTAGATTAGATACAAGAAAGAAATTCCTAACTATGAGGGTGGCAAGACATTGGAACAGGTTGCTCAGAGAAGCTGTGGATGCCCCATTCCTGGAAATGTTCAAGGCCAGGTTGGATTGGGCTTTGAGAAACCTGGTCTAATGGAAGGTGTCCCTTACCTGTGGTGGGGTGGTTGGAACTACATGATCTCTGAGGTCCCTTCCAACTCAAATCATTCTATAATCTGTAATGCAATGTAGCACTACATCAGGGATGTCTAAGAAGCTGTTCTTTCCTCATTTCAGTGCCGCTTATTTTTGCTCTATCCTTGTCCAATCCAGTTCAATTACTGGTTTCCCTCTTTAAAGAGATTTTAAAACACTCATCCCACTGTTCTGATATCCCACGGATTATCTGTGCTCCTCACCCAAGCCATCTGTCTGGCATTCATATTTTTACAAGCTTTTCTTTTTACTATCACGCTGCTTTATTTTATTTAATCTCTGCTCCTTCCACTTCTGCCTCTGTGTGTGGCTCCGATGGTTCTGTGTTACCTTGATCAGACTCTTAACCATAAGAGAAATTTGGGACAAAGTTTTGCTGCTGCATGCCCTGCTTGTGCTCATTCAGAAGAGGCTGAGGCTCTTCTCGATTAACAGATGGTTTTGGGAACAAGAGCATAATTTTGAGCAACAGCATTAAAGCCAAACAAGTTTCTACTGGCAGCACCTTACCAGTTCACTCAGGAAAGCTGCTGACTCCTACAAGCCATAGGGTTTTGGTGATTGCAATGCTCATGACCCAGTGCACAATGAGGTTTTCATAGAAAATTAAGTTTTGCTATCTACTCTCTCCTTCTGGACAAAGGTAAAAGAGAAGCTCCTGCAGGGCACTGAATATATACCTTCTGGCTGAGATGCATAATTTAAACAGTTGCTGGTTCGTAGCATGCCTGCCTTTGCACCATGACAATCTTCCCAGTAGCTTAATCTACCCTAATTAAAATAAGGTGTGGGGTGTTATCCGGGGAAAAACAGGAGTTCTATTGACTTGAGCCAGGGAACAGATATTCATGAGGCATTTCACAAGCCATACATACAGTGACATTGAAAGCTGTATTTTTAGGGGACATCAACTGTCTACAGACTCCAACACGACACAGTCTGATCTACCATGTGCTATCCTTCAGTACAGGAAAGGAGCAGTGAATAAAATTCTGCCTGTAACAAGGAGGAAGAGGGACTGCAAGGAACAGGGGATGCCAATTTTCTGTTGAAAGAAGCATCAGTGAAAATGCTCTGTGCACAGAGGTGGAGGCTCCAGGAGGGGAAGATTTCAAAGACCATCTAAAATAGAGAAGAGGCAATTAAGATTGCAGGTGTGGGAACCAGTTAAGTTGAAGACAGAGATGCGCATTGCAACAGAAGATAATTAATTTGCAGTGAGGTAGTCAGTCTGGTCATAATAATTCGGAAAGACGCTCAAGGCATGGCGGCTGAGGAGTACACTAGGACAGACTTTGCCGTATGATGGGAAAACAAATGACTACTTAGAGAAATTGAGGACTTGACAGTGATGGTGAAAAAGAAATCCTGTACTGAACTGTTGCTCTGCTTTTCTAAAATGGAGGCGAACCGGCCTGGTGATTTTTCTCACCCTCATCTCTCCCTGTGATCTACAGTCAGCATGAAAATTGAAGTCTAAATTGGAGAAGAGGGGGGAAAAAAATTAAGCAGATGACCAGAAAAACACAGATTCTCAATGATGATCTAAGCTTCAGTTCTGCCTCTAATTCACAGTGTTGCTCTTAACTCATGCTGTTAACAAGGTCCCATGCAAAACATTTTTCTGTCTGTATGACAAGACAGCTAAGTAAAGAGTGCTTTCCCCTTCTAGTCATTTGATCCTATTCAAAACATATAATCTCCCAGGTCTCCAGTCTGTGCAAAGCCAGACATTAGCACATTTTTGACTACAGGGCACCTACAAAAAGATTAGTGACAGTCTTGTGAGGCTTGTGGTGCAGATTCTGTCAAGCGGCCAACATTTAAATAAGGTTCCTTGCATTTTCATTATGAGAATTCCAGCTCACTATTAGCAAAGTTAGCTTAACTTTTAGTCTGTTTTGCCAGCTACTTAGTAGGTACTTAATGATGTGCACGGCTGGCAATGGGGGAAGGGAAGATCTATTCTACTGCTATTCCATGGAGAAATTAATAGGCTTGCTGAGTCTACCTGGTTAGGGGTTATAACTTTATTCTGAATTCCATCTCTTTAATGTAATTATGATTTAACAGCTACGTGCTTTCAGTAGATGATCACATTTTACAGATTGCACCTTTTAACTCAGAAAACCAGAACGGTATTCTGTAGGTAGCTTAAGCGTTTATTTGACACAAATCAGGTAGCTTCCTGGACACTTAAAGTCAGGCTTCTGTCTTGAAGCACAACTTCAGACCTAGTTATTAGTGAAGATCTGAGCATTGAGGTTCTAGTGATGATCTGTGAAATCTTGTCAAGGATCATACATTTCCAACAGGTAAGCCACACAGACCACCCAGTGAACACATCCCAGTCCGGTTCTGGCAGGAAAATCCTGTACTTCTGACTCTTATTTTCTCCCCAGGCAAAATAGGGTCTTGAGGCACACTTCTGTCTTAAGCTACTTATTATTTGCTGCACTTCACCTTGCATGCAGTATGTTACCCACACTTGCCCCGCAAGTCCCACTATCCCTTTCACTTTTATGATGGGTAAGTTAACTAGTACTCAGGAAGAAAGAGAAGATATCATACTGAAACCTTCTGATTACTCATTAAGCTGAACTACAACAGTCCTGTAACAGCTCCTCTATGCTCTTGCCTCCAGCATGCCTTCAGCATGAGCCCCCATGCTGCTGTAACTTGAGTTGCTATCCTTGATATTTTCATCACTTTGGCTGAGATGCATGAAGCTAGAAAAACTGATAAACCATAACTCACAACATGCTCCTTAAAAAAAAAAGTCTCTGAGAGTCAATGCATGATTGCACCAAGCCCATCTCATCTGTGTCACCATGCCCTTATCCACATCTGCAATTATGGTTTCCAATGAGAGGGCAGGACAACTTGACAGAAAGAAGATGGGCAAAAAGCTGTGCCAGCACTTATATTCAGCAGTGATTGTTGCCTTATTCATGACTGACAAGGAGGGAACTCGGGATTAAGCTTGAGACATGCTAGTGGACTCAACAGCACTGAAGAAATTCCCATCTCTCCCTCCAACTCCTACCCATTGTTTGTCTCCTCTAAGTGCCCTCTGTTCCTCGCTGCTCTGCTTTCTTGAGAGCTCTTAGTTTGCTGACTCTAAGCAGGATGTTCAAACTGACCTTGCTTGGAAGTGTATGCTGACGGTGTCTCGCCTAAAAGCCTCACACCTCTGCCATTTTAGGGTGGTAGTTCTCAGCTGTGCAGCAAATTCTTCTCTCATTAGTCTCTTTTTCAGTGGTCATGGAAAGCAACACACGGACTTTTACACACACAGAACTGAGTTCAAGAAAAGCCCTGAGCTATTACCAACACTAATTTATTCAGCTTGCTTTAGTTCCCAAATAAGAACATGAGATGTACGTTCACTAGTGCTTCCAGGAAGAAGAGAAAGCAAGTGCAATAGCTGTGCAGCACCTATAAAGTTCAGAATCTCTTGCACGCGGTTTTGTTTCTCACTGTTAGTGTGCCTGAACATAATCTGTATCACTAAAATAATCTGCAAGCAGGGAGTGCAGAATTCTTTTCCTCCCCCCACTTCTTTTAATGAGACAAACCTGCATGCAAACCCCAAACTGGATCAAATCGTTCTTTCTGGCATTTCACAGAAGCCCAGTTTCTCTCACCCCTTTATTCTCTCAGTTCCAGTTGGAATTAGAAATGCAATTGCCCAATTACTGTGAAGGCAGCTGTTTCTGCAGTATATGCATTCAGGCTGGAAGCAGGAAATAAGAAATCTTCCATGAAAGCCTGTAATTACAAGATTTCCAGTTTAAATTTTGTACACATGAACTGTTTGGAAGATGTTTGGATAAGCCAAGTTTGGAACACAGCTATTTGGATAAGCACCTGGGTGCTTCAGTGAACACAGTCTCCTGATAACCCAGATAACATGCAGAGATAACCCCTCAAGGACTAACTGCTGATAACCTCAAGTAACAGAAAGCTCACTCACAGAAGCACTTCTTATTAGACAAGGAAGAACTTAGCCAACAGCTATTAAAAACAGGATAGTGGACTGTGTATGGAAGGTGTTTTTGGCACCTGTCAGAATTCTGATGGCTTAAGAAATGTTCTGCACCTGCCTTTTCCAATTATTCCATATGATTTCTAATTGAATATTCACCTGGCACATCTGTCTAGACACTAGCTTTTGACTATTTTGGAACATAGCTCCAGCAAGCTTAAAACTAATTCCCTCTACTTGATGAACCTACTTTACAATTTAACTTTCAAAAGCAGTGCTCAAGCACTATTGTGTAGTACTTTAGTTTAGAGTTATTCTTCTGTGTGATCTGTAATTCCAGCAGCTGAAAACAAAACATTCAATCCCAAGGCATTGCTTAAGCAGCAGGAAAGAAGCAACGCCTGCCACAGCACAGTGTGTTCTGAAAACCCTCCAGGATAACACTTCATTTCTAACTGCACCTGCACAGAGCATCTTTTAAGTAGGCCTTTGAGTTAATACTTTGTCCTTACCTTAGGTCAGGGATAGCAGGAGAACACTGAGATAGCAATATTTGAAGGGCATTACCTCCACACAAGCCAGAGCTGGCTACAGATGAAAGGATTTCATACTCTCCCAGAGGAATCTGAGTTTTGCACACTTCCCCTTCAGAAGGGATCAGAGCTGGGGAAGTTTACAGCAATTTCTCCAAATGGTCTCATGTGTATAGAGACACTTAAGATTACACCTTCCACAGGGTTTTACCTAGAAGTAACACTGAACATCCTGTTTTAGAACAAAGCCCATCTATGTCCGTGGAAAGACTGTCCCTGGCTCCACTGCAATTTCAAACAGGTCCTTGGCTCCTGGGACTGGGGAGCACTCCCACAGGGTTGCATTCCCAGAAATTATAAATCAACTGGCAAAAGTCAATGGCAAAGTTTTATTTTCTGAGGGAAATTTGAAAGATACCTGAATTTCAGGATATTCCATTCAAAGAGCAATGGAAGGGGTCGCCCCCTCTATTGCTACTGTAATAAGGGGCAGATCTGACAGCAATACTCTCAAGCCTGCTAAACCCTTGTGCTGGACCTCTCTCTTTGTACACACCTTAGACCACACTACGTTTATCTTTTTCGGGGAAAACCACAGCTGGTGGTCCACACAGGAGCCAAAAGAATGCTTTATCCAGGAGGTGAGCAAGAAGGATTTATTCCTTCTCTCATACAGAGTTTGTTTGTTTGTAGCTGTAACAGTGACAGAAGAAATTTTATGTTGCAAGCTGAGGAAAAAAATGAAGAACGAAGACATTTTTGTCTTGCATTTGCAAGTCTACGCCATGGACCAGTCAAGTACTTAACGTAATGCATCCCATAATTTAGTAGGCTGAATGCTCTTTTTGAACAAGGTTAGGATGACTTATGAGAAGTTTTTAACAAATGTCAAAGCATGTTTTAAGCTGGGTATCTCAAGAGTGTTTCACTTTTTAGTGTGGACAAAAGGAAGACAGGAGAGCTAGAAAGTTTTATAGAATTATGGCCAGAACCAGATGCATAATTGCTGTGAAGAATCAGCCTGAGGTCAATTGACTTTTTTCAAAGAAGCTGACACCAGGAAGTTCCTGCAGGACAACTCCAATGCAGACAAGTTTGCCCATTTGTACAGATGCCCCTTGGAAATGTGGCAGTGGTGGGGCAGCATGTGAGCTATTATTTTAAGTAACATGGTTTAGCATATTCTGAAAGCAGAGCTCTGGGGAGGAGATGTGAATAGATCATAGTGGAAAAATGGTGACATGGACACCCTTTTTCTTTTGTTGCCTGGATGGAAAGCCAAACTCACACTTCCTAAAGCAGGACTACAGAAAGCTGTCTGGGATACATGTCTCCAAGCATGTCTTTTAAGTATGACAGATCACAAACTAAGTTTGTTATGAAGAAGCTCTGAAACAGCAAACACGTTGCACACAATGTGCTTCCTACTTTGGAAGTTGGAATGCAGTATCGAGCCTCCCACAATGCATTTTAAACATTTCTCTCACAACATTTAAGGAATACAGAAAACCACCAGCACTAGGCAGCCATGGCTAATGTCACTACTGCTTTCTATGGGTAGCCACCTATCAGTTTAATTCTTCACACAGTACAGAGAACTTTAGAGTCAATTTACCAAAGATAAAGGAAAACTATCAGTTTTAACCTTAATGAAGCAAACAAGCATACAACACCCTCCCTCTTCCAAAACCCCCCTCAACTCTGTATTACAGTGTAGTACCTTTTCCAGCTTTTCCTTTAGAAACAGTATTTTTATATATAAAGCCACATCTTTGGCTCCTAATACTTAGAACAGCTTCACTGAAAGCAACAGATCTGGCCACCATTACACAGCTCACTGGAATTTGCTCTATTTGTATTTACAGTTTTCAGCAGACTGCTCATTTGTCTCTGAGTTGACAGACCAATAAACCTCTGTCACTTTCCTAGCACACCAGTAGCATTCCCTTCTTCATGCTGGCCAACATCCAACCGAGGCAATTACGTTTTATCTCCTAACTTTATCCTGAAGTCTTAGCTCTACAACATTGTAATCTTTTTCTCTCTTTTGTGGCTGTACATAGCTGAACAGCTGCTCAGAGAGCTTTTCCAAGTATTTCTGCAAATAAATTTTGTTTTCCAACATTCACAATAATGCAAACAAAAAATGTGCCAGCCAGGCTGAACTGAAAGACCATTTAGAAATCAGTGAGATTTTCACATTATTTCTTCTCTACTGTTTACCCCTGGTGTAGCTCCTATTTTGATGGACACTGCAGTGGTTGAACTTGGTAATCCTACAGGTCACTTCCAACTTAACTCTGAATATCCCAAAATCCTAACAAATCCACACCAGAGAATTTACATAAGAATGAAGTAGAAGAGAGAGGTTAAGCACAGTGGTTAAGTAGAAAATTTTCGCTCCCAAAATAAACACAACTTCAACTGACAAACACACTTACATAAGCTCATTTTGACACATTCAAAATGAAAGACTTCTAATATCAGTTCAACTTCTCATTCTACACTACATTTTAAAAATATTTCAAAGTAAAGAGGTAGGTATTAAACAAGGACCAGAATTTGAACGGTGACCATGATTTACTATCTCAAAATTAGTTTTAAAAATCTTTGAAGCTAATTCCCTAATTAGTATAGTCTTTTGGAAAAAAATAGCCCCAAATCATATGTATTAATAACTTATGTTCAGCGAGTAAACTGAAGAGTTGTGTTTGAACAGCACGTAGATGCGGTCCGAATTTTCTCTCTTGGTCTGCTTACACACACTATAGAAGTGGTACTGGACACTGTCTAATTTCACTATACTTAATGAGACCATCACACAGTTCCACTGATTTAACCAGCTTTTCACGAAATACAGAAGAGCATATTCCTTGTTCCCAGGGGCAGGAGTTTCCACACAACAGTCAGTGAGCAATCAAAGTTGCTGCAGGTAGTCTTGATCCTATAAAATTCAGATTCTTTGTCCCTCTAAGTGTAATGGATTTAACAAGCCTCAACATAAAACTGGGAGGAAAAAAAGAATAAAAGAAAACCTAACCTCAGAAATATATAGCAAGCTGCCTTCCTGCCTGCTGTGCATCTCTCAGTAGGACGTAAACAAAGCTGATTTCAATCTAAACAATAACACAGGAGCCTGGTCAGATGCTAAGACAATGCCATTTGATACCTCCCCCATTTTATTTATTGCAGGGATCTACATTTGTGGCACCTACATGGTCAGCACCAACTACTCAAAATAATGAGCTTTTAAGCTGTTAGCCAAACCCCCATTTGGTTCTCAGTGATCCACAGATTTAAATTTTAAGCATTTTATGATTATTAGTTAGTGCACTGGAACTACAAACAAAAGCATGAGTTTCAAGGTGTCACAACTAAACACGATTCAACAAATACACACCCAAACAGGCTGTTCAGAGAAGTTGCGGATGCCAGTTCCTGGAAGTCTTCAAGGCCAGGTGGGTTGGAACTTTGAGCAACCTGGTCTAGTGGAAGGTGTCCCTGCCCACGGCAGGAGGGTTGAAATTAGATGGTCTTTAAAGGTCTCCTCCGACCCAAATAATTTTGTGATTCTATAAGCAATGATGGGAAGCAGAAGCATGAAGCTTATTTTAACATGCACAGCAAAGCTATTGCACAGCATGATGAAAGTCGTTAAATACGAAAGAAAAATGAAGTAGAAGGCATGTTTCCTGGGATACTACAGAAGAACTGAGTCTTTGGGAGTCTTGTGAATATCTTTAAGGAAGACCTTCAAGCAACCACCGAGGAAACACACATGATTTGACTGACCTCTCCAACAGGTATATCACAAGACTGCTCCACAGACAGCTCTAAGGTTTGAAAGAGCAAGCAAGAAGTTTGAATAGACTACTGAACTGTAAAAGAGACAGTGGACTGAAGGGGAGAAGTAAACAGACACACCAATAATTGGTGGAGATTTTCCCAACTGTTACAGGAGTGATATGTGGTATTTGCTTGTTTTTCCTACTCATGGCAAAGGGACTCACCAGTTAACAACAAGCGTGATACATGCATGAATCAGAACCTACATTTCTGAGGAAATATCCACCAACAGAAAGAGGTAAGTGGAAAAAAACATTCAGAGTTATTTCAAAAAACCCACAGGATCTCAACAGACCTCGACAATTCTTAGTAGCACTGCACCTTCTCTGAAAGTCTTGCATGTCTGCACATGTGCAAGACTCAGTTCAGAAAGTCTCTCTGGAGTTATCTGGGATGATCACTGTAAGCTTAAGAGGTTGTTAATGCTCATAATGAAGACTCTCAGAGGCAAACCTGTACCTGTTCCCTGATCAGGTTTGTTTGATATGCAAAGCTACTGCTGAACTCAAGGAGAGGGCGATAAGAAAGTTAGGGTCATAAACAGAACACAGTTCCCTCCTAGAGATCAACACAGTTTCAGATCAGAATTATCTGAATAACTCAACTGTAATAATATCAACACATGCTGTTATTTTATTCAAGTAAAAGGCATTGGCTTGCAAATAATCAATTTGAAACACAGTATGGAATGACATCAAATTATACCCATTTCCCACAGAAATGGCTTCTGGCACAGCCGGAGAGAGTCTTCAACAAATCTCAGTTTTGTGCTGATTTGGTCAGGGATTGAACCGGGGAGGGGGGGAGAGTTACTAAGCAACAGCAAGCCAGGAGCAGGAGAAAGGTCTGTAGTCTTAATTGATACTAACATTAAAAAGCAATGCAACAAGAAGAGAAGGCTCAAGATGTGAGTTTTACTGCTTTGGACTTGAAAATAAATCATCATTAGAAACCCCAGGCAGGCAATCACTGAAATCTGAGTTCTTCATTCATCCCAACCATATGCTGCATGATGTACTGCAAACCCTTTTTTTGCAGGGAGATTAAGTAGCTTATTCTTGGTACTGAACAGGATGAAAGACCCAGATATAGCTCTTACATATGACAGCCCAGGACACATAGATAGTTTTGCTCTCTAGAAGTTTTCTACTCCTACCTCAGGAAAGAGGAATGTGGTATGAATTACGGCTAAATGGGTCCCCAAGACATTGCCATCCACAGAACTGACACCGTGTGCAGATATAGCTCTCCCTCCTCCACACTATCTATGGTTAAGAGGGTTGTGACTTTTCTAGAAAGCCAGCCCAAAGCACAGTCCGATCACTCTGACAGGGCAAAGGAATTTGCTTAGCTAAATCTGTATTAACATAATCAAGCAAGCCAGAAATCCTGACAGTTTCCTTCCAGAATTCATATCTATTTCCTCTTCTACTGTAAGCAAAGTAGCTTCATGAGGATGTGATAACAGAACATGACTTATCACATGAATACTTACAAATTCAAATGAAAAAGCCCTTGATGTGGAAAGTGCTGTGAACTCTACTACTGAACAATCAACCTTTATTTGCCTAGCTAGCAGTACCTCAAGCAGAAGTTATTTGCTTTAAATTCACCTGAAGAAAAGCTGATTCCCAACTAAGTACTGCTGTCTTTATAAGATGTAAGTTATAAAGTTTTGTTCTGGTTTTTATTCAGGAATCAAACACGTAAAAAACACCCCACAAACATGAAGCAGAGTGCCTCAAACTACTGAGCCTTCCAAACAATTATCTCTTCTTCCCATTTCTGCATTCTTTGACACTACACTTATTTAAGTATACTAGACTTCAGCATTTACTGGTTTTCCCACATACTCCAATGTACTTAAAGTGACTAAAATGAAACCACAAGAGGGAAAACTACTAGGATGAGTGCTGCTGAGGAGGAAAAACCAGCAACCCAGGTCTGGTTCACTCAAACCGGCTGATGATTCGTATTTAAAGTGTTGAGAGTTAAGAGTCATCTTCTGTCCTGATTTGTACTGGTGCAAGTCAGCTGAGTTTATGAAATAGGATCTGGCACCATGTAGAGGACTGTCCTCTCACAGGATACGAGCAATGGCCGTTTGAGTAAATGCAAGTTACTCACATCCTGCTAGGGGACTAATCTGTCTCTGTACATTCACGCTCATTTTTAGTTGCCTACAGGAATCTGAAGGTGAACCTCATTCGTTACCTAATGAAAGTATTTTCACCAGATACAACACAAGCAGACTGAAAAACCAGCATTATTCATACATAAGGGGTAAGCACTGCAGCACTTCTTAGTTAGGTTGCTTGATTAGGGTCCATCTCTGAACACTCAGCATTCACCACACAAGCCTCAATCTCCCTGGCTGGCTACAGTACACTCCCATTCCCATTTGCTCCAAGTCTTAAAGAGCAATATGACCTCCTCTTTCATTATCCACATCACTCTTACTTATTATTCTTTAAAACTGAAGTAATTCCCCGAGAGTAGGGTGACAGATTGTACATCTTCCTCAGAGCCTGAGAACTATCTCCCCTTTTTCACAATGGAAGGGGACCAAGCATTTTTTGATTAAACTGCAAACATTTTAAATAATAGACATACAATGACCAACCAACCAAACTTAGCAAGCATTCAAAAGTGATAGACTGATACCTATTTAATATTCAAGTTTATATATACAATTATGGACAATACATACATACACACAACAAGCACTTCAAAATACCTACAAAGAGGTGATTCTACCTAAGAAATTAAATTATTCTGGTACAAAGTACTGTAAATTATAGGTCTCAATAACAGGTACACCAAAGGAAGTTGAAGGCACAATCTTTGAAGACTGAATGCATCGGAAGAATTTAGTGACCAAGTTGAAGAGATGAGATAATCCAGAGTTCTGAAGTAACAAGCCACACAGTTTCATTAAGTCTATTACATCACAGCAGTGCAATTACAGGAGAATAAAAAATTATAAACTGGTACTGAGACAACTATAGGCCTATAACCCTGACTTCAACAGAAAGCAAGAGGTTTTGAACCATAAGCAATGCAGAGCATGAGTTAAGATGGAGAATCAACTGATCAGAAGTACCATGCTAACCTGACAACTCATCTCTACCTACTGAAAATTATGTAAGTCTAACATGGACTTCAGTAAAGCATGTGATGTGGTGTCATATATCAGTAAGATAGGAAAAACTGACAGGCAAGATTTATACAGTTCATGAAAAAGCACGTGCTCTTTACCCAGTTATATACCACGTTTAAAGAGAAAGTAGTGGGATAGGGCAGCGTTTCTTTAGTTTTTAATAGCGGTGGCTATCAAAGCCCAAGTCGCAAGGGAGTCGCTTCGCTTTGCACAAGAGAAGCGCGGGCAGATCCTGCGAAGGGAGCCCAGCGCACGAAAAGACCGGGGAGAGGTTTGGCGGTGGAAGAGGAGCGGCCATGCGCTCGGAAGGGCACGGCGAACACAGCCGGGGAAGCTCCTGCAGCGGCCGGGCTGCCCGGCGGCCCCGGGCGCCGCTTCTCCATCACCTTGACCGCGGGGCCGCCGCTGCGGAGCTGCGTGCGGGCCGGGAGAGCTCTCCGCGCCGGCACGGAGCCTGGCTGCCCCGGCGGAGCTCAGCCTCCGAGCCGCGGAGCTACTCGCTGTGGTTTCTAGCCGAGCTTTTATCACCCCGCATATAAAAACCACGCAACAGACGGGACGGGGGGAGCGCCATCGGCAAACTGACGTGGCTTCAGAGCGGCACGAACTCCAGTGCGCGTGTCCCGGCGGCGGGACAGAGCTGCCCAAAGCACGGGCTGTTTCTCAGCCCGGCCGCCGTCGGTCGGGCAGCTCCGCGGCCCCGGCGGCTCTGCCCCACGACTGGACGGTCTGGCTCCGGCCGCGACTCCCCGCCACCCCTGGCCCCCAGCCGCGTTTGCCCCACAGCTTCCCCGAGCAGCAGGGCGGGGGAGACCTACCTGCCGAACCGCCCAGGGCATCCTCGCTCTCCAAAACGCCTCTGTGCTTCGCCCCGCGGAGCTCCCCTTTGGATTTCCAAACGAGTTTTACCATCTTGATCATCTCGGGCAAGTCCCAGGCCAGGGTCCCCTGCTGATAACCGGGCAGGCTGCCCATGGGAAAGGGCATCGGCTCTTCCCCCGTCCTCCTCCGCCTGCCCGGCTCTGCCGCGGGGAAGAAGCGCTCCAGCACCGGCATCCTGGCCCGCGCCCCCCGCCGGGGAGCCGCAGCCACCCCCCGGCCCGAGCAGCCGCGATGGGCA